>JAHBCN010005622.1:68467-109253 GCA_019359885.1 Listronotus oregonensis | reverse complement strand
TTTCTTCTTGTCGTCTTCAAATAACAGTAGCGAACTAGCAAAAAATGTAAACGCGACCTCCGTCCGTTTTTTGACGACACCGTAAAAGGAATGGCGATTAAACGCGAGCATTGCTATGATGGGTGATGCACTGAAGGGGTTGCTATAATGAATGCTTGAGCGGAATTACATTACAACGTTTAGTTACAAGTCAGTCGCCACCTTTAAAACGGGGTATGTATCGTTACGGTCCGATTAGAAAAAAATTTTCAATGTGATGGGTTTTTAATGGGGGGGTTGTTAATGTAATGCTCGTAGCGAGCATTACTTTAAACAACGTTCAGTTACAAGTAAGTCGACATTTTAAAGACGTTTCGGTCGATTAGAACGAACTTCTACTATGATGTGGGGGATGAACCAAAGGGGTTTTTTTTAAATGAAAGCTCGGGGAGCATTAAAAGACAACGTTCAGTTACAAGTGAGTCGCCACCTTTAAAGACGGGCGTATCGTATACGTTACGGTCATTAGAACAAACTTCTACTATGATGTGGTGATGAACGAATTGCTGTAATGAAATCTGGTAGCGAACATTACATTACAACGTTTAGTTACAAGTCAGTCGCCACCTTTAAAAGATCGTTTTCGTATACGTTACGGTCGATTAGAACAAACTTCTATATGTGGGGGTGATGAATAAAGGTTGCTGTAATGTAATGCTCGTAGGGGCATTAAAACCTTTTATTACAAGTCAGTCGCAACCTTTAAAAGACGGGCGTATCGTATGTTACGGTGGATTAAACAAACTTATAATTTTGTTTTTCAAATATAGATTCCAACTAAATATAAAAAAAGTACTGGATGTCCATTTCAAATATTAACCCCTTTTTTTGAACAAAATTGGTCTGGGAGACAGGCTTAAGGAATTTAAAAAAGACAGCCCCAAAAAAAAATGAAGGTCCGAAAGATTTGGGAACCCGGTATATTTATATTTGTGGGGTCGCTAAAACCAAAAACCAAAACAACTGTGGTCAGTTTGAACCCATCAAATTTGGTTTAGATTTGACCTTGAAATGCCCTATTAAAAAATTGGAAAATGAAATTTCTTGACCATAGTATTTGGGGTCGCTGGGAAACCGAATCTGGGGTCAATTTGACCCTTTCAGGTTAGAGCTACCCAAAGGGCAAATCGCAACCAAATTTAATGGGGAAAGGATTCGTATTTTGACCCCTTTAAAACATAAATATAGTTTTTAAATTTGGTTTCGATTAATTTTTAAAAATTTGACCTTAAAATGTTCTTGACTCTGACCTAATTTAGTCGCTGACCCCGGGTTCGGATTCAGCGCATGGGGAAAATCTTTCGGGCTTTTCAACTTTTTTTGGGGGGGTTTTAATTATTAAATTTGTTTTTAATCTAGTAAGTTTTGATTTAGTAAGTTGTTTTAAATTAATAATTTAAATTTTTTAATATTATGTCGAAATGTATTTTGTTTTGGAAAGTGCGTGTGGTTTCCCTTTCAGTTTAGTTATTCAATTTTTTAAAATAATATTTTCTCTTGGGTATGCTGCGCGCCCCAGGGGGTGTGCCCTACAGGTTGAGAATCGCTGCATTAGATGTTAAAAATCAATGGTAAGTTAATTTATTTCTTTTATAGTAAGCGGGGGCTTTTTTATTTTAAAGGTCTTCCTATATATTTGAAATTAATATTATCATTCATAAGAAAAAATACTCTTTTTATAAAAAATAGCCTTTTCCTACAGTTTACGCTTTATTATTAATTATTTTTTTAAACACAATTATGCTATTAAATTATATTTTAAAATAAAAAAAAAATTTTTAAAGAGTAATAAAATTGATTAGGGTTTTAGTTAAATTTTTAAAAAATACCATAAGCTTTTAAAATTTTTGGGTTTTTTTTTTCCAAGAACGGTTTTTTCAAAATTTTGCTTTTTTTTAAAATAGGGAAAGGCTTTTTTTTTAGAAAATGAGTTTTCCTTCAAATAAGAACTTTTTTAGTTAAAAAAACCCTTTTAATTTTTATTTTTTTTATTTTTTTCCACAATTTTTTTCTTAGGAAAGGGGTAAATATTGATTAAAAAAAAAATTTTTAAAAAAAAACCTGGTTAAGAGTTTTTTAATTTAATTTAAATATGATTTTTTGATTTTACAACTTTTCAAAAAGTTGTGCCAAATTTTTATTTATAAAAGAACCTTTTAATAGTTTTACAAAACCAAAAAAAAAAAAACAATTTTTTTTATAATATTATTTTAATCATGGATCATACTTTAATAATGAAATTTAAAAATTTTTGATTTTTTGTTGTTGTGTTGTTAAAATTAAAATTGAAAATGGGGTTAATAAAAGTGTCTTTTATCTAATTTAAAAAAAAAACGAAATTTTTTTTATTTTTTTGTAAAACAAATATTAACAACTAGTCCGTTTCTGTCATTTTAAAAAAATTTTTGGAAATATCTCGAAAACTATAAATAGGTAGAAAAAAAAGGGGTATTTTCATGCAAAACTATTTATGTATTTTAAAATCCGGGTGGCGCGCTTTCGCTTAAGAAACCATTCAAAAGGCCTTTTTCAAAAATAGGGCATAGGAACAGTCTTCAAAATCGTCTGACACATATTTATTATACATTTAATGTTAAAACCCAAAAATATAACCAATCTTACGTAAAACGGGGGAGATATCAGATTTAGGGCCGCCAGGAGGTGCCCAAAGGGGAAGGGGGTTCTACCCCCCGCTCTGGTCGCTTCTGGTGGATGACCTGCTGGCCATACTTTCTCTGGGGGTGACCCGCCGGGGAAGAGATCATCTAGTCATCCAATTTTAAAGGGAAAATCTGAAGAAATAATTTTAATATCCAAAAGACAAACACCCAAAAAGGGAAAACCCTTTTTCTTTTAGAAACCCAAATTTTGCAAGGTGAAACAATACCCTTTGGAAAAAGTAAAATCTGGGGTTAATTTTAGATAGCACTCTTAGTTTGGGAAATTGCATCTAGAAAAAATCACCCGTAAGGCGACCCCTTTTTGGGCATGCCGCAGGCCCGGGGAAAACCTTTTGGCATGCAACCAAAAAGATGTAAGGCAAAGGATAGTCATAAGACCAATGATCACGTATGGCTCTGTAAATTGGGGGAAAAGGCAGCAGCGGCTGACCCAAGCAAAACATCAGCCACAGAGACAGGCCTGCCTAATGATCAAGGGCGCGCTGCGCTCGACATAATCGGCGGCCATAAGCCCCCCTAGGGGTACCTCCCGCATATTTACCTGGAAAAGAGGAAGGGGGAAACCCACAAATCTATCAAGGGGGAAAAAACCGCAAAATGGGAATGGAGAGCACCAGTCTCCTCAGGAATGTCCTGACCTGTGACAGACTGGAAATGCCCTCAGACATAATGCTTACAGCAACCAATTTCAACCGGCCCTACAGTGTAGTCTACACAAAGGGGGGACTGGGCCCAAAAACGACCGACCTTCTGGTGTTGGGGCTGGAATATATGGAAGAGGCCGAGGGCAGAGTTTTCCTTTAGCCTTGGGGATCTAACCATATTTTAAGCGGGGGTATTTGCTTTTTGAGATGTGTTCTGGGTTTTTTTGGTCCAAAAGCACACAAGACGGGTTAAAAATTTTTCCCATAGTCAAAAAGGGGCCCTTTAAAGGGTCTTAAATCCAGCCGGTAATTCAAAAAACCCTGTGGTTAAGGATGGCCACCAAACTGGGTCAAAATTTAAAAAGGTTACACTATTGTGGATACCTGGAAAACCGGCCTTTGGGGGGTAATAATCCCAGACCACATTCCCGGGGGTGGGCGGAAACAAAATTTACAGGGCCAGAACCGGTCATCGGTATAACTTATGGAATGGCCAAGCAGTTTAACGCTTTGGAAAGAAGAGAAAATCTTTTGGGACTGGCATGGACTTCCGGGGCCCAGACGATCGAAGGCCTTAATTGGGCCCCCCAAACCAACAATTTGCTGTCAAACTGCTGGAGAAATCAAGGGTACACCTTAAGAACCTTTTGGCGGGACTGTACACGGGGCACTGCAGAAATACCACATGCACAAGATCGGCCTAGCGGAAGACGCCGAGTGCCGCATGTGCATGGGGGGGGATGAATTGGCAGAACACAAAGTGTTCGTGCCCAGCACTGGACTCTAAATTCGCAATTCTCGGCAATGAAACCTTTTTGCCGGGGGAAAAATTTTCTCCCAACAGGGTCATCAGATTTATTTGGAGTCTGGACCTGGGGGGGGAAATAAAAAAGGGTGTGAGCCACAAAAAAAGATCGATCGCGGTGGATGGGTGCTATACCCACCCCCCAAACCCCCAACCCCCACCACAAAAAGACTTTGTGGCCATTCTTCGAGGGGCCCCCGGCCCCCGGGGGCATTTTTCAGGGAAAAGCCCTTTTTTTTATTTTTCCCCCCAAAAAACCCCCACGTTTAAATGAATCTCTTTCTGCAGAATTTGGGGAGCCCATGGGGGAATAAACTTTGGGAAAAAATGTTTTTGGACAGGTTGATTGTTTTTTTAAAAAAGGGGAAAAAACTGGACATAGTTTTAAGCTCCTTAATTTAATAAATTTTAAAATCCAGTATTGCATTACTGAGACGAGCCAAAGAAACTAAATTTAAATGAAGAGTAGCATCGTTAGCAGAATATGGTTGTGAAAAATTTGAAAAGGAAATATAAAATGAAATTAATTGGTGCAGTAGTTAGTCCTGACTTTTTTTAAAATTAGCTTTAAAAGATTAAAATTGGAGGGGTTTACAAAATTATAAACGATTTAAAGGAAAAAAGTGAAGAGTCAAAGAACACAGTTTAGATCGAAAAGGGAATTTTGTTGCGCAAAACCCAAAATTTTTGTACGTTAAGCCAAAATTATCAAACCTGAAACTTTGTTTTAATTTTGGGGGAGACAAGAATAAGAAGATCTAAAACCCTATTTATTTGTAATTTTTGTAAAAAAACCCAAATTTTTTTTTTTTTTTGATAATTTTTTTTTTTTAAACACACAAAAATTTTGGGGAATTAATAAGTATTTATTACTTTTAAAAAGAGAAGAAAATAAGTCTATAACTGAATAAAAAAGTTTCAGATATTTTTTTTTTGGGATAGTATTTTTTGGACAACTTCCTAATTTTTTTTAAAATTCAAAAAAAACTGATCTTTAAAATGATTTTGAATATTTTATAAAGAGCAGAGATCCCAAAAAAAGGCAGATAAATGGAAAGATTAATCGTTGAATTAGCAACATATTGTTCAAAAAATTAGTTTGGCTTTTCCCTAAAATGACAAAAATTTTCTTGAAGGTTTGGGGGGGTGAAAAGTTTTTTAAATCTAGGTTGGTTTGGCCTTCTTACAGTTTTTAGAAATAGTACATAAGTTTTAAATTAGTTTTTTGAATGGTTTAGTAGCATGGAATATTCTTTTTCCCAAAAGGAAAATTTTCTAACTCATCCCAAATATATTAATTACCCTAGAAAGCCGGAAATTCTATTTTCTTAAAAAAAGGGAAAATTCAAAAGTAAAATTTAAATTAAAAAAAATCAAATTTTTATAAAGGATCTGTCCAATTAGGTTTCATATAATTTTTGGGGTATGCCCCGTATAATTTTTTAAAATTTTTTCTTTTTTTTGTGACGAAATGTTTGGGGATTGATCATATTTAAAAGTTAAAAAAAATTTAAAACAAATATTTTTCTAAGATTTTTAAAAAAATCCAAAAATAATTTTACTAATTATTTTTTACATTCTTCAGATAAGGTATTGCAAGGAATCGTAGAATATGTTTTTCCCCCAAAAAAAACTTGAATTATTCAGTAAATATTTTTGCAGATGTGAAAACATACAATAAAAAACCCTTTTCTTAAAAAAGGTTTATAAAAACATATTTATAACAAGAAATTTTTGTTTTGGAGTTAAAGGAAGGGGCTTCCGATAATGATGTTAAACTATCTAACTAAAAAAATCCTGCATTAAAGTTCGCCTTTTTAAACCTTTTTTTTTAAATTTAAAAAATTATTAAAACAAGATCTTTTTTTTTTTTAAAAGTAGAACCCAAAAATTATTTTTTTTTTTCTAAAAAAATTAAAATGAATTTTCTAACTCTCATACCGGTCTGAAATTTTTGGGCGATCGTGCCAGAGTCATAAAAAAAAAAATATAAAAAAAAAATTGAAACGGACAATTGGGGAAACCCTCCTTCTAACACCAAAGTAGCCATATAAAAATAATTGGGGCCCTTATCCCGAAAAACACCTTTTTCCCCCAAGTACCTCCGGGGCTGAAAAATATTCAAAAAAAAATTTTTTTAACTTCATACCTGTCTAAAATTTTTAGACGATCATTCTAGAGTAATAAAAAAGCCATATAAAAATAATTGAACCGGTACTACCCTTGAAACCACCCCTTCTCAACACTCAGGTACCTTTTTTGGGCTAAAAAAAATTTTAAAAAAAATCGATCCAATCCCCCTACCAGTCTGAAATTTTTAGACGATCGTCCAAAAATCAGAAAAAAAAACCCCATAAAAAAAATTTGGCCGTACTACCCTTGGAACCACCTCTTCCCAACATTCAAGTACCTCAGCGTTCGAAAAAAAAATTAAAATGAATCATCGAACTCTTATATCGTCTTTTATATTTGTCCTAAAGTCATAAAATTTTTTAAAAAAAATAATTGGACCAGTAATTGGGGTTGGAACTATCCCTTGTCAACACTTAAAAATCTCCGCGGGCTGAAACAAATTCAAAATGAATCGATTTAACTCTTATACCGGTCTGAAATTTTTAGACGATCGTCGTAGAGTCATAAAAAAGCCATATAAAAATAATTGGACTGGTACTATTTTGGGAAAACCCCTTTAAACATTAAATTTTCCCAGGCAAAAAAAAATTAAAATAAATCGACCCAACTCTCATACCGGTCTAAAATTTTTTTAAGGGGTCATCCTAGAGTCAAAAAAAAAATTTAAAAAAAGTTGGACCACTCCCCTTTGGGAAAATTTCAACACTCAATCCCTTTCCCCTTCTAAAAAAAATTAAAAATGAATCTACCGAATTTCCCTTTTCTAAATTTTTAGACATTTGTCCAAAAGTAAAAAAAGCCAAACAAAAAATTGGCCCGTCTAGTCTTGGAACTACCCCTTGTCAAAATTTTTAAAAACCCTGGGGCCAAAAAAATTTAAAAGAATCATTTAACTTTTCCCTTTTGAAATTTTTAGACGTTCGCCCCGGAAAAAAAACCTATAAAAATAATTGGAACTTCCCCCTTGAAATCACCACTTCTCAAAACTCGAGAGCAGAAGCTGAAAACCCATTGAGGAGGTAATCATCTTCAGCCGTCGGCGGGAAAAGAAAAAAAGGTTTTCTGAAGCGGGGATCATTCATAAAACGAACAGCTCCTGGTTGAATGGAACCAAAAACAAGAGTTGTAGGAGGCGCCTTTTTCCCAGAAAAAAACAATATTAAAAAAGGGTCAAATTTGGGATCATAAAGTATTTATTTATTTATTTATTTAAATTCGTTTATAGACTTTACAAAAAGATAAAACATGTCAAAAAAAAAACTGAAATAAAATAAAAAATACAATCTGTTAACAAATTTAAAAACATAAAAAAAAAAAAGTGTCAGTCACTTACCAAAAGGGAACTGTCTATGGTGTAATACATTTTTCTTTAAAAAACAATTTAGTTTTTCTTCTAAAATTATATTCCTTGTGCGAAGAACCTTGAAAGGTGGTTATATACTCATCCCCAAAAGCATCGGATTTTCCAAATTACTAAAGGAAGCACAAAACGATTTTTTCGGTGTTATATGTGTGAGTGTCGGCATGTGCAAGCGGGAATTTCATTTTGAAACACATGGATGCTGCTTCTATCATAAAAAGGGAAACCAGTGGCATGATCGAAGTTCTAAAAACAAATTTCGACAAGATTTTTTTTATTTGTTAAGCATAACCCTAACAGCTCGTTTCACACAGGGGAAAAGAACAGCCTGCGGCGAATATCCCCAAAGGGGCCCGAGGAAAGTCGAGACTGCACCTCAGCAAAATAAAAAATTTCCCCAATTGCTGCACAAAAAAACAGGTCTTAAAAAACCTGATCTGAAAGATTCGTATTAATTTTTCCTAACAGTTTATCAGTATGGTTAAAAGGTGTCCTGCAACCATCTCCCAAGAAGGCATGATCCTGTCTCTTTATTTTGCTAGTTGCTGCATCCTTTTTCCCTAATGTTAATTTGCTTTTCCTATGATGAAATATAAAAAAAAGCGTTTTCGATATTCAAAAAAAAAATTGGCAGAAAACCCAAACCACAAGCTTTGAGAGCATTTTTTTCCGGATTTGGTGGTTTTGGAATCCTCAGAGACAGAATTGTTTCGTCATCAGCGTAAAGGGAAATTTTTTTAATCTGACAACGAAGTGACAAATCCCTAGGTACAATGAAAACAGTATTGGGGATAAATTTTCCCCGAGGCACTCCCATTTCACTTTAAATCGTTCCGATTGAAAAGTTTTTAAATTTATGATTTTATTGTCACAACTTTGTTATTGCCCCATCGTGCAAGTATAATGGAACCAGTCAAGAACCCTGCCTCTTTTCCACATGCTTCGATTTTAAAATCGTCATGAGGGACACATTCAAAAGCGCGACTCAAGTCACAGAAAATAGCCACCGGACAGCGCCCATTAGAGAAGTCATCCAAAAACCACTATAGGCCCTCGAAGCGGTCTGCGCCCTTTCCTTCACATAGCCTGCTGTTCTTGAAAGTTTATTTTTTGGCAAAACAGTTCAATCTTTCCAACACAATACTCAAAAACCTTTTAATCACACACGTAATGGATATTCCCCGATAACTCTTTAGTGTTCTTTGCAGCATTTTTGGGGAAAGGGAACCACCTCCAATTTTAAAAGAATCAGGAAAGAATTTCAAAAAAGGTTTACCAGATGAACCCAAAGGGGTAACAAGTTTAGGAGAAACCTCCTTTATTATTTTTAATGGCATTCCATCGGGCCCGGGGGGAAAAAGATGTAATGTGGTTGTGTCATTGAAGTAACACCCTGTTTTTCACTGTATATTAACAGGTGGACTAAAATTAATTTTTTAGGTTGGTACGTTCAAACGAAATTTTTTTCCGGATAATTTTATAACAATTTTTTTTACAATTATAACCATGAAAAATTTTCCCCACTAAATCCGTTTATGAAAGTACCAGGCCCAAATTTTGATCCAGTCACATTCCAATTATAGAACCTTATCGGAAACTTTGAATTTGTTTAATTTGGCAATTGGGCTTAAATATTTTTTTTTAAAAAATAAAAGGGAAAAAATTTTGGATAAACCCCCCCAAAAACCTACTTTTTTTATTTAATTTGGTATACTGTTTATTGTTTCCCTTTAATATGCACCTGTTCATAAATTTATTTTTTTCGAATATTTGATCTGTTGGGTTATGTGATTAGTTTGTCTAAGAGATTACAGATGCGCAATAATAAAGGAGATGGAAATTTTTAAAATTTTATATCAATGCAAAACAAAAAAACAAAGAATTAAAGCAGCATTTTGTATTTTGATTTTTTCTTGGGTCCAAAAATTTTTTTAAAAAGGGAAAAAATTTAAAAAACTTTTTTTCCTTTTTAAATTTTTTTCCCAAAAAAAGACTTTTTTTTTAAAATTTTTGACGTATAATAACGTATTCTTTAAAATGATAATACTTTATTTTAATTTTTTTAATTTTTTACAAAAAAGGTTAAACATTTTTAAATTTTTTTATTTATTTATTTATTTATTTATTTATTTATTTATTTATTTATTTATTTATTTATTAATGTACATCACAGGTAGAAGCCCAAAAAAATTAAAAAATTTATAACAAGACAGTAAAAACATACTTTTATAGACGTAACCAACAGAAGTATATAAAAAACAATAAAGAACATTCAGTCGACCCAATCACCCCGTCATTATGATAACGACAGCAGCTACAGACCCTGTGCGGAAAAAAGCGGTAGCAAGAACTGGCGCGTTTTTCCCTTTTAAATGCATAAGGGGTACAACAGTAATCGATGTTGCAGGGTAAGTACCTTTTAAATAAGGTCATGAAGCGGTTTAGCACCTCATTTTTGCCTATATCAGTTCGGTAAAACTTACAGAAAAACTTTAATTGTCTGGGGGCGAGACAACCTTGAAATTTATTAAGGCGAGTAAGCCACAATCGATATAATTAGTAAGGTTTTTTTGGCCAAAGGATAGGGTAGGGCGATTCTGCGCCTTAAGTGTTTGTAATCCTAACAAATTTAGGGTTCAGTGTGGAATGTGGTGCGGTCGATATTTAGCTTCAGCAGAAGGAAATTTACAAATTTTATCGGGACTCTTTCTATCCTTGAGATATGGATTCTGTAGTATGGGACCAGATAGTGCAGCAGTAATCCAGAAGACTCCGGACCAACGCAAATACAATATTTTCAGGGCCTCGATACTTTTAAAATCTGAACACTGTCTCCTGATAAATCCCGCCATCCGGAACGCCCTAAAATTACCCATCAATATGATGCACAAATCGAAGTTCACTTCAAATAAAACCCCAAGATCATTAACGACTGATACTCGCTCGAGTTGGGGCTTCCGAGATAGTAGGATGCTAGGTGCGGCGTTTTTTTCCGGGAAAAAGTAATTACCCTGCACTTGGTCGTATTCAAATGTAAGTTATTAATGGTTGCCCAGGAGTTCAAGTTCGAGATATTATTTGCAGAATTGACAGTCATTAGAGTTGTTAATTGTACGAAAAATTTTGAGGTCGTCTGCAAAAAAAGAAAATTGCACTGTTCGAAGATAGAACTTAGGTCGTTAATAAATATGAGAAACAGAATTGGCCCCAGATGGGATCCTTGTGGGACACCAGAAAGTACATTAACTTCCTCAGATATTTCAGTGCCTATTCTAACAACCCGTGTACGATTCTGAAGATAGCTCTTAAACCAGCCTAGCAGTGGATCACCTATTCCATAGCCTCCAACTACATATAAGATATGCTGGTCTACTTGGTCAAAAGCCTTTCGAAAGTTAAAGTATACTGCGTCGACCTGCAAACCGGCATCTAGAGCAGATGAGAGGGTATTTGAAAACATGCACAAATTCGTTTCGCAGGATCTACGGGAAGAAACCATGTTGAAATGTAGTAATGGTATTTTTAAAAGTATTAAATAAAACATCAGTAACAATCTTCTCAAAAACTTTTTCAACACAATTCAACTTTGAAATTGCTCGATGGTTGGATACCTCAGCACGATTGCCACTCTTGAAACGGGGTGTGATATATGCCGCTTTCCTAAAGATGGGACAGTACTGGTTTTTAGTGAGAGACTATAAATATAGGAGAGATGTACAGATAGCGTAGTGCTGCAATTATAAAGAAAACTGGTGGATAAGTCAGGTCCACCCCTTTGCTGGACCTGACTTAATTTAAATACAGATTAACTTTTCTGCCCATTTATCCATTAATTAATTTTAAATATTGTGACTACACATCAAATTTTGGTGACATACCGCGTTAAACATTGTTAGGACGGTTAACATACCGGTTTATTTTCGCGAGAAGCGGTAACGTAGGGGAAGGTGTTCTGACATCAGTATCTACGTCATTACTTTGTACCCAGTATCTACCGTATCGCCACTGGTCAGGAGGAGCGTTAATAATGGTTATGTCAAATTTAAATTTAAAATAATGGAGGATTCGCGGCTTTTCTATTGTTTTGGTTCCGTGATGTTTTTTTTGCTATGGTTTAACAACTATTTGGATTGCAGATTTTTTGGTTTATTGGTTAATTCCCAAATGGATGAATTAATACAATTATACTTAAATCATAAAGGAAAAAATTTACTTTTATAGTTGACTTGGAAACAGCTAATATCATATTAAATAAAAAATTTGGTTTATATATTATCTTTTCGACTTATTTCTTAACTCTCCAAAGACCTTACATTTAAATTTAAACTTAAAAGTGTATTAAACCATTAGTATGTAAATTGACATACGTAAACCGTTTCGTTTTGCGAGGATAGGCGGGTTAAAACGGTTAGAATGGTGGGGGAAAGAACTCATCAACCAGTAGTTAAAAACGGTAAATCGCAAAATATCCTTATAGTTTTTTTTTATTTACGGTGATTCAAATTCGATGTTTTCCGTTGGGATAAGGGGTTGAGAAAGGACATGGCACTTCTCACATGTATATTACACATTTTGTCCAAGGAAGTTTAAAGGTGTATGGAAACCCAATACTGTAGAACGAAATTGTTCAGGCGTGCAGGGCAGCGGGAGAATCGGGGGATTGGCCCCGCGGAGTTTGCGCAATAAATAGTAGGTCAGATCCGACTTTCATAATTTTTGACTATCCATAAAGTTGACATCATCAAATGTCAAATTCAAGCATTCACTGTTTTTTTTTTATTTTTTGCACAAAATTGTTGGTTATTAAACGATATTACCATAGAATATTTAAAATTACTGTGTAATATTGGATTTTATATCATCTGATAAGATATGGAAAGAATAGATGGCGCCACTTTACAGCCTTCTGTTTAAATGGTCGATATTTTTGGGGTTTTGTATTTTTACCAAAATCTTAGTAAATAAATAAAAACACGATTTTTTAAAAATAAATTTCAAACATTGTATGATAGTTTCATGTACTTATCACAGATTTTGTGATAAAAGAAGAAGAATATTAAATGAGTTTAATTTTATCCTAAGATTGTGGTTTAAAATTAAAAGTGAGAATTTTTATAACTGCTTTTTTGGCATATATTTTTATTAATAACAAACATTCATGAGACAGAATAACAGTGGTTAAAAATGTTTAGTAACCTTTGGTACCTACGTATCCATTGTAACAGTAACCGTTAAATATTATGTGTCTACAGTATGTCAAGCTTATAAAGTTGATAATAATTTTAAAGAAACCAAAAATATAATTTCTTTTTAAACAAATACAAAAAAAGAAAAAGGAACTTTAACATAAAATTGTACTTTCTTATTCAATTAGAGGGGCCTGTATAAATTAAAATTTGCCGGTCTGCCGTAATTAATAATTTTGATCTTTTAAAAAATGTACTAAATTATTAAATGAAAAAAAAGTCCTAAATGTAAACCTTATTTCTTTAATAACTCACAGAAATACACAAACATTGTGGAAATCATCTAAAAGATAGTTAAGATTGCCTTACTTTTCTCACTGCTATTTCCCATGAAGTTTCATTTTCTATAATTCATAATTGATATATTATTATTTATTTGGTTACTTAACGTTACTCATAAAGAGCACCTAATTTAAATATAAAATACACCTAAAGTAAAAAATCGGTATGTTACCTTTTGATTTGCAAGACAAACCATAACTTCTAGTCATTTTGTTACGATATTATAAGTAACAAACAATAAACACAAAATTATAGCCAAATTAAATAAACACTAATCACTAAAATAAGAAGGTTTTTATCAATCCAAAAAACTTCTGCAACCACAAAATATAATAACACAAAGCAAAACAATCGAAATTCGGGTATAAAGTATAATGTTTTAACCAATGATTTATCATTTAAGTAAACACAAAATTACAATTTCGTTATTGCGCAAAATCAGGGGCCAACCTGACAGTTATTTTCTACCCGGACAGAACCGAATGGCCATAGTATTGGGTTTCATACACCTTTAAACTTTTTGATTTTGTCAGTTTTTTTTAATTTTTAAATACGTTATTCCTTGGGAGAAAGATCAAAGCATTTTTTTTTCTGCCTATTAAGGTTTTGCCCAAAGGTTCATAAAAGAAATTCTTAAACTTGTTTAAATATTTTACTTTTTATATTTTGTTTAACCTATACAGGGTAAAAAAACGGGTTTTTTAAATAATAATATATATATATATATATATATATATATAAAAATTATATATATATATATATATATATATATATATATATATATATATATATATATATATATATATATATATATATATATATATATATCTTTTTTTTTATATATATATATATTTATATATATATATATATATATATATATATATATATATATATATATATATATATATATATATATATATATATATATATATATATATATATATATATATATATATATATATATATATATATATATATATATATATATATATATATATATATATATATATATATATATATATATATATATATATATATATATATATACAGATATACACATGTATATTATCTAATCATTTATTTGTATTTAACACATTACATTGAAAGCAGTGTACCTCATTTTTATATGGTGAACCAAAATTAAATAAGCTATTTTACTTTTTTCATTAGAAATTGATATAATCCAGAAATTACGAGAGAAATTATCATATACTTAAGAAGATGGCATGTAGTTTTTCAATAATACACCTGTTATTAAACTCTTACCTACCATCGCGCTTATACTGCCCAACTATGAAGAAAGGCACTATCTACAGAAAAATCCAAAATTGACTGTTTAATATCTTGGCCTACCTAGGATTGTTTTACCCCTAATTACAATTTAAAAATGCGATATATTTATTTCTAACAATAAATAAAAATAAAATAAAAAATCACTTACTGCACTGTCGCTTTTTCAAATTTCATTGCTAAAATCAGTGTTTTTATTCCATTATGAGTGATTTCGTTTTAAATTTTTACTTGTTTAAAAAATTTCCAGGCATATCTTTAAATATAACAAAATCTTAAAAGCATATTGCAAAATATTCTAAACAATTAAGAGCATGAAAGTTTTTGCAGATTTCCTACAAAAATAAAAGTTTGCATACACTGCTTTTCTTCAGACTTGGGCAGCATGGGCTGTTAACTATAAAAAAAATAAGAGGAATACTAAGGAACATATTCATAAGAGCCATTTTAGTTTAGCTTGGGTTAGTCCCTGGACAAATGACCACAAGTGAACATCGTGTGCCGTTGGATGTGGTTTGGAACTCACCTTAAACTGTAGGTTTCGTCTGGCAGACGTTAATGAGGGTAGTTTGGAGGTAGTGGTTATTTGTGTAAAGTCAGAGCAGGCACTACCGCATTGTCTAAAAGGAGCCGTGAAATGCAATATCTGCATGTTTCGGAGTTTGGACAGCGTTGATAGAACTTCGGAATAAAATGATTAAACATCTAAAAACTCGCCACCCACGGCTGTCATAAAATTAAAAAAAAAAAAATCTATGCACTTTTAGCAAAAATAGGTAGACAGTTATTTTGTAGAGAATGAAAATTGCTTTCATAATGGCCTTCTACGGTTAAATGAAAACATTTGTTGCAGAATAAATGCAAAAACTGTTTTAAAAACAAACAAAAAATATTTAGGAAAATATAATTGTTTAAATTTTACAACTTTTTATCAATTTTTGCCGAGTTTTCTTTTTTATTCGACTATTTCTATTTAACGCTTTTTGTCCAAAAAAAGTTGTTTTATGACGTAATTTTAATAATAAATAATAAATAATTATTAAATAATAACTTTCATTATTGATAAAAATTAATTAATTGCCAAATCTTAAAATATCTAGAAAAACTCAAGATATTAAATTATAGGCAGTATGAATTCCGTCACAGAAGATCCACAGCTGATCTTCTTTCCTTTGTTTCACACAACTGGAACAAGTCCCTGGACTTTCTTGGTGAATCCTAGATCGTTGCTCTTGACAAATCCAAAGCTTTCGATCAGGTCTGGCATGATGGGCTTCTTAACAAACTTCTTTCTTACGGTCTTCCACCTAAGCTTTGCTTTTGGCTCTCCAGTTTCCTTTCTAATCGACGCCGACGTATATCAGTTACTGTAGATGGTCATTCTTCCAGTTTCTACCAAATTAATGCTGGGGTGCCCCAGGGCTCAGTGCTGGCACCCACACTGTTTCTTCTACACATTAACGATCTTCTCCAAAATCAATCACATTCATAGTTTTGCTGACGATAGTATCCTCCACACTAGTATTCAATTTCTGAAGACACCATAGGTTTGTTCCAGCACGTCGAAAAACCGTCACCGAACGATCACGCTCATGCGCAGTGATTAAAGTGCGTTCCAACAGAGACGTGATGGTTATCGGACGATCCTGTTTTTACAACAAAATTGGGATCAGTTTAGTTACGGTTTCAGAACGGTAATTCTGATACATGGCCTAAATTGAAAACTGTTTGGGTTGATTCGCATTGAACATCTTGGCACTGGATTTTTGATTTTTAACAGCTGTTTCATGTTTTTGTGTCATATTTCACCTTCATATGTTTACTGTTAAGGTAGGATTATGCAGAAAAGTTAAGTTAATTTAAGTTAACAAAAATTAAGTTATTATAAATTAAGACATTTGTGTGAAAACATGCCAGTTTAAAAATAACAATAAAATTTAGCTACGTCGAGCAAATCACTGTTAATAGGGTTTTCGTGATTTCTATTTTATTGATGCACTCTCTGGCAGCTGTCCGGTAATTTGTTAACTTCTTAAATAAATATTTGTCTTAAAAATATATAATTTTGTAACATTTTTTTATAACGCATGGGAAAGACGAGTTTCTGTAAGCCTATTTTATGATGTTATTGTGTGGGAGTTTAATTATTTTAAAGAGGAAAAGTTTATTTCATTTTATGAAAAGTTAAAAAATTAAAATAAGTTAAGAAAGTTAAAAATTGTTTATCTTTTAAATTTAACTTAATTTTTAATTTATGTGTTTTCTTTTCTTGTGTGACTTTAACTTATTTTAACTTAATTTAATTTTTCTGCATAATCCTAACTTTATTTAGCGAATAGCGTGCAACGTGCTTTAGCATTTCTATTTCTCGCTTGTTTAATTATTCAAAAACATCTAATTTTTACACCTCCCAAGCACATCATTAAATTTAATTATCTTTAAGGATGAGTGACAAAGTAGGGTTATATTTTTAAAACAAAAAATTCAAAAACATTTGATTTGACAATCCCAAAAACGATCCGCAAAGCGATCCAACGTTTGTACTTTTTGTACCGTCACGAAACTATTTTAAGGCCGCGCATGCGTCTAAACGCACCAAAAAACAGTTCAAAAACGATTTCGAAACGATACCGGATTTCTTGTTGGAACAAACCTCATGTAATTCTGATTTGGAAAACAACCGCAGGTCAATGCAGATATCTCTTTCACAAGACCTCCAACTTATGTTGGATTGGGGCGCCAAAAATCTTGTTCACTTTAATGCCTCGAAAACACAGTCATGTTCGCTGTCGCGAAAAAAGTCTGCCAATGCTCATTTTTTACATATGAGCGGCCAAGTTCTGCAGAACAAAGAGTCGTTTAATCTTGTAGGCGTTACTTTTGAGAATAACCTTAACTGGCACAAACACATTACATCCATAGCCTCGGCAGCTTTAAAAAAGCTTGGATTACTCTTCTTCCAATCTGTATACTCTGTACCTATGTATGCCAAATCAGACCCTCTTTGGAATAATGTTCTCATGTCTCGGGAATGGCGTCCTCTACAACACTTAGCATTCTGGACTCCATTCAAAGAAGAGCCGTTTGTCTTATTAATGATCCCACACTCACAGAAAGGATTCCTCTTCTTGCCCACCGTCGAGCTGTAGGGGATCTGTCGCTCTTCTATAGATATTTTCACGGCTGCTGCTCAGAGGAGTTGGCCAGTATAATTCCTACTCTGGCAGCTCCCAACAGAGCAACACGTAGTGCAAATTTTATGCATCTTTTTTGAATTCAGTTAGAGAGGCCCTGAACTTCCCGCTTTCTTCGTTCCTTTATCCCTAGAGTGTCAAGACTATGGAATCTGCTGTCCGCAGAAGTTTTTCCTTCTTTTCCCAATCTTTAAATATTTAAGTCCCGTGCAAACAAACTCCCTCTCACCACACTTAAAACACCTACGGTACGTTAGTACTTAGTCATCTTCGTGGACTGTCCCAAGATAAAAAAAATCTTTAAGTACAGCTATAAAAAGAAATAAATTTAACACTGAACTACTACGACATATTTTTATTACATATGTACTACTGATGGGTCCTTAGGGCCCATAATAATACAATGCCATAAAATCAATAAAAAAAACTTTTATTCAAAAATTTAAAATTACTTGGGTATATTACAGTACATAAACCGAAAAAAACCTAAAAATTATTTTTCAGAACACTTAGGGCACAATTTCTTGCAGCATTGATTGCCAAATGGGCAACTTACATATGTCACACTGGATAGCAGTTTTCCTATCCTTGTTGGTGGGGCATATCCCAACTAGCAAATGTATTTTATAATTTTAATTTTCAACTTTTTTGTTTTATTAATTGCTTTCAAGATGTTAATTAATTATATTACAGTTGTGGATAAAACTATATGGTTGTCTGAACTGAAATGTTTTATTATTTTATCATTAAAACGTTTCTACTGCAATATTAAAAATATCTAATTAAGCAGTTACAAAATAGTTATAAATAAACTTTCATGACCAAGCTATAAAACAACTTACTCTACAAAACTTAATTTTTTATTACGCCTTTGTAAGAGTCTTTTGCTGCATATTAATACCGTTATAAAAACTTATAAAATTTATTTTATTGTATTAGTTGGCCATCCTATAAAATACTTTTTCTAAAGTAGTATTTAGGACTATTTCGTTTTTTGGAGTAAATTGTTGCTCCAGAGCTTGCTATATAATTATTTTATAAAGTGCAGTCTGCTGTAGATTGGAAACAGGAACAAAATAATTAAATAATTAAATAGTTTTTCTTAAATATAATTATTGCTGCTACCTACGCAATAAAACACATTTGCTATAATATATTTCTTGCATTAAATGTGGGTTATGTTTCTTTTATTTAAACCTGGGCATTGTTTTTTTATAAAAATATTTATGCGATTTATAGTGCAAAAGCTGAAATTTTAAATGTCAGATATAGGACAACGAAAAAAATATATAAAAGTGATGGTTTTCGTAGAAGTTTGAAAATTTGTTGTAAAAATATTATAAATAGTAACTAATAGTAACAGTGGTATTAGTACTAAAACACAGAGACAAGGGAAAATCGGAACAGAACAAAAACAATAAATTTTTAAAAAATCTTAGATTATAGGCACTTTTTTTAATTTTCACATTCAGCACTAAAAGCTCTATTTTGGAATGTAAACAAAAGGATCCCTAACATAATTCCGCAAGATCCTTGGACGCTTTTAAAATAATCAAATAATCGTCATGACAAAAATTGGAGATCAAAGTAATCACAACAAAATTTTGTCTAAGCACTGATCTGCCTAAGACTGTTAACTCAAAGAATCTCATTGTTTTTAATTTTATAAAACTAGCCTTACAATTTAATTATCGTAAAATGATTGCTACTAACACAAACAAATTTTATAGAATGCAGCCATATTGAATATCCATGCACTAGTTCGTAACTCTAGTACAGACATGTAAAGTTACAACAATTATCATATTTTTGTTGTTAATGACAGTTAAAAACGTGCTAACCTAAAAATGTATTATAATTAAAATAATCTGAAATAATTATGTTTGCAAAATGACTTGAATTCAAAAAGTGGATTTAATAACAAAAAATAAATATTTTTTAGAAATCATCGGTAAACAGAAAGCGCTCCTAAAATTTGTTAAAAACATGATATATAAGTATCAGAAAAATTTCCTTCGCACTAAAAATTTTAGTCCCCACAGGAGATGCGGGAAACGAAGATCCATATTACTTACTATTTAATCCAATAAGTATGCTTCCTCTGTGTATTTTTGCAGATGTTTTTCCGTGTCATTTCGTTTTGATTCAAAGATATTTGTGGCGACTTTAAAAATACATTTAAAAAACCCATTTATTTTATTACTGTGTTACTGTTAAGCATGTTTTTTTTTAAAAAGTCTGTTATAAAAATTTTAGAAAATAGTTATTTAGTGCTATTAAAAGAAGGTTTAATAAAACGGTTTTTGAATATCTTAGGGTTAACCGAAATTTTAAATAATTATCTTTTAATTATTTCAATAACCATTACAAAATATTTATGGTGACTTAAGTATTTTATAAAATGGTGCCAATTTTACATTTATAAGTGCTGCCAAAACATTATAAAAATGTTTTAGAGAGAAATAAAGTTTTATAAAATTTGTGTCGGAAACATTCTAGTACTTTTTATAAAACACTAAATTGCTAGTTGGGATGGCACACCTTTTTCTTTTACTTTTTCAGGAGGTACTTGAGGCTGCTCAGGAACTGGATTCGCAAATCCCAAAAGTTCAGCAATGAGGATTCGTATATTTGAGTGCACCTTCTTGTTGGCCATTCTGAGTCGCAAATGTTCATCTATTAATTGCTTCCCAAGAGTTTTGATAAATGAGTATCGTTTTATTTCTTTACCTTTTGATGCAAATTGGTACAATACTCGAGAATTTACACCTGCAATGTTCAATATAGCAAAAAAAATTGCCATTGGCCAACGGTTAGTTCTTCTGGATACTGAATACAACGCACATTTCGCATCTAATGCGTCAACTCCAGATTTTGTTTCATTATAAAAATGAATTATCTCCCTTTTTGGTTGTTTCGTTGACGAATTGTCATGATGCATGCTAGAAAGTAATATAACGCTTTTACTTTTTTTTGGCACATAGCTCACTATAGTGGTTGAAGAAGTAAATCCAAACGTTGATGAATGAATTGCACGTTTTCGGTTCGGTAAAAATTCAGGTGGTACAGATTTTTTATTTTTTCGTAAGGTTCCCACGTACGTCAAACTGTTTTTCTTGAGTTCGTCGACGAGTTCCACTGAACTGTACCAGTTGTCCCCGGTGATGTTCCTGTTGGTGCCTTTAACACACTCCACAAGCCTAAGAACCACTCTTGTTGGATTTGATAATGTAGGCTTTTTTGCACCATCAACTTTTATTTCGGAGCCGGCATAAATCTCTGCATCTACGAGATAATGCGTTTTAGCGTCACAAAAACTTGCACTTTAATTTCATATTTGGCAGGTTTGTTCGGAATATACATCCGAAATCCACACCTTCCTCGAAACGGTACAAGCATTTCGTCTACAGTTAGGTAAATTCCCGGTGAATAACATGACTTTGATCTAGCTACAAACTCATCAAATAATTCCGACACAGCGGCCAACTTATCAGTTTTTACTCTTTCTTTCGGGTTTCTACATTGTCAAATCTGAGACAGCTCAATAAAAACGAAAACCTGGCCAGACTCATAGTAGCACGAAAATAGGTCTTCCTGTCCCATCTGTTGCCCACATAGAACGGACTTCTTCATGATTAGATTTAAAGATGGACTGAAGATACAACAACCCAAAAAACGCCTTGATTTCACATATGTTGGTATTTTCAGTAAAAGAAGGCCAAAATTTAGTTTGTGACTGAGCAAACCTTTTTAGACTTTTTATAGTTTTCTCTGGTGGAGGTTATCTTCAAATTGGTAAAATCAACTAACTTTTGTATCATCTCATTAGAAATTAGTAGACTCCAAGCATCTACAGGCTCACGTGGAGGATTATTACGACGGGCCAATAAGGCCAGGCAAGATAGTAACCAAATTATGAGCAGGGGTCCTACTCTAATAGCCCTGTTTTTAAACCATTTGGTATTGTCTTTCCCATTCCAACTGTTCCTGATGGGCAACTCTTCTTCTTCCGAATCGGAGTTTTCTTGCTCTGTTTCGGAATTGTGGTCGCTCAGTATTTCATTGTCCACTTCATTCTCGTCACTCTCTTCAGCCAATCTTTCTAGTTCCTCAACACAGCTTCTCTGTTTGGAAACCAACGGATACACTTTTATTGCTCGAGCCCATTTGGTTTGAGTCTTCCATACTTTCCCAAAAGTCTCAGCTCTAAAATATTTTTAACTCATTTTCGACAATGCACTAGAACTGGACGCCATTGCGTTGCATTTACTGAAAGATAGTAAAAACATTTTATATCTATTAACTTATACCTTATGGCCACTAGTACCTATTCTTGTGAAATAGATAAATACCTTGCAAAAAATAACAACGAAATAAATACTTTCAAAAAATAAGCAGTTATTAACTTGTCGCGTATTTACTACTGATGGGTCCTCAGGACCCAGTAAACACTGCCTTCGGGACCTCGCCGACACGAACGAATACTGAAGTATGAATCTATGCCGGCGAAATCACGCGTATGGTATTGCGGGGGGTACCAGACGCAGATCCAATGTTGCCAAACTTAAAAAATATACCCTATTTAAAAATAGGATGGGTCCTCAGGACCCATCAGGGAAATAACTACGGGTTAATACACTTAAATGAGGTTGAAAATCTTCGAAAATAGATTAATGCGTAAGTAAACTGCGGTCGCAGAAAAATTGATATTAGATGTTATATTTTTTTAGATATTACATATTTTGTAAAGAATGGTAGGAGTGAATAACGGAAATATAAGCGATTTTAAAACATCTATAGATATTTACTGACCTATTTGGGGTCACCTTGCAGGGCAAGTGTTTTGCAAAAAACCCTGGGTAATCCTAGACACAAAAAGGGTCTAATTTGATATGCAAAAATATTGTACAAGTGAAAAAAAAAAGAATATTTTATTTGATCAGAAAAATCACCTTTTTTGTGACACCATATAATATTATGTTAATATATATTTATTGAGAAAAATCACTAAAACCTATTGTAGGTTTTTATCTATGTGCTATCTGATTTAGTTAAAATTTTTTTTATGTAAAACTTTATTTTATATAAATAGAATTAAACATAATAAAGGTTACTTTAATTGTGTTAGCTGTCGGTGTTGTTTAGTTGTGTTTTTAACAATATTATTCGGAAAGAACACCGGTAGTTTAGTTTGTTTATATTTTAAATTATAATAACTAATTTAAACCTGCCCTTTTTTAAATTTTGGATAAAAATGGCCGATAAACAAAATATTGGTGAAGAGGAAAAACAAGGAGGCGATTCCAATTTGTTAGATGGAATTCGCTACACTGGAAATAAAGGTAAATAAATCTGTTTTTGTATATATTATTTTATAAACTAAACAATTTACTGACAGAGTATAACGTTTTGTTGATGACTTTAATGTTTATCCAATACCTTTATAAGAAACAAAATTAACCTTATTTTGGGTTGAGTCTGGTCCAGTTTACTAAACAATTTTTTTTAATAGTAACTTTTAATGACTCAAATATAATGATTCGCTTTAGTTTTAATTGTAGAATGATTATTGTCAATTAGGCTTTTTAATAACCATTTACACAGAAAAAAACTTATATCAGATGTAAAAAGGTGGAAGAGAAAACTTTTTATTTTGATTTATCGAAAAAAGTTACTCTTGATAAAAAATTTTGCTACTTTAAAAGTAAGATTGGGATGGAAACATTTTACATATTTTATACGCGGTGAAAGAAAATTGAAAAAACTTAAAATGGTACAAGAGTAAAGTGCATTATTTGATTACATATGGAAATAGTTACTAGGAAAAGTTGTTCAAAATTAAAAGATAGTCCTAATACCAATATTTGAAAAAAATCGGCCTACTTTTATTAAACTTATTTTAATATTGATTTAAATTTTTAATATCAATTTATTATCAAATTTTTTGCTGTTAAGTAAGCATTTAAAGCTGACGATACTGCGGCTAATGAATTATAAAAGCAAAGTATCAATAAAGCTTGTCACTATCAACGCCTACTAGTACAAAATTTGGAATTAGTTAATTGATAATAAAATGTTAATCACAAATAAATAAAAGTGGGCCGATTTTTTCGAAAATTGGTATTAGAGACTACCTTTTATGTTTGAACAACTTTTTCTAGTAACTTATTTCCATATCTTTGCAAATAAATGCACTTTACTCTTGTACCATTTTAAGTTTTTTCAATTTTCTGAACACCTCGTAAAAAATATGTTAAATGTTTCTATCCCAATCTTACTCTAAGAAGCAGCAAACATTTTTATTACAAGTAACTTTTTTCGATAAAATTAAAAATAATTTTCCTATTCAACCTTTTCCGTGGACATACCAGTACGTCCACGGAAAAGGTGTTGAATAGTAAAAAACTTCTTTATTTTTTATTTTATCAAAAAACGCCACTCTTAAAAAAATTTTGCTACTTCTTAGAGTAAGATTGGGATAAAAACATTTAACAAATTTTATACGCGGTATTCAGAAAATTGAAAAAACTTTAAATGGTTCAAGAGTCAAGTGCATTTATTTGAGAAGATATGGAAATAAGTTACTAGAAAAAGTTGTTCAAAAGTAAAAGATAGTTCCTAATATCATTTTTCAAAAAATCGGCCTACTTTTATTAATTTGTGATAAAAATTATTTTAATATTATCTAATTCCAAATTAACAACTTTTTATTGTACTAGTAGGCGTTGATAGTGACAAGCTGTACTGACATTTCGCTTTTATAATTTATTAGCCGCAGAAACGTCAGCTTACTTAACAGCAAAAAATTTGATAAAATTAATATTAAAAATTTAAATTGGTTTTAAAATTAATTTAATCACAAATAAATAAAAGTAGGCCGATTTTTTTGAAAATTGGTATTAGAGACTACCTTTTAATTTTGAACAACTTTTCCTATTAACTTATTTCCATATCTTCATAAATAAATGCACTTTACTCTTGTAAAATTTTAAGTTTTTTCAATTTTCTGAACACCGCGTATAAAATATGTCAAATGTTTCTATTCCAATCTTACTCTAAGAAGTAGCAAAATTTTTTATCAAGAGTAGCTTTTTTCGATAAAATCAAAAATAAAAAAGTTTTTTCTCTTCAACACCTTTTCCGTGGACATACTGTAGACTAGATAAAAGAGTTAAACACTATAGGGACAGCTACAACCTTATCCAATATATCTAGTTACTAGAATTACTTTAAGTAGCTTAGAAAAAAGTTTGTTTCAGTTTATACATTTATTTTTTTTAATAGAAAATACAACTGCTATCGTGAATAAATTTTAGTTTTAATGAAATAATATGCCATATAAATAAGACAAGAAGTATTTTACCTGATGCAGTAAAAAGTCTTTTCTAAGATAGATTAACGAATTAGACAAAATTCTTTTTCGCAATAGACAATTTCATTATGTGTAAGGGATAATTGTTACATTTATGAAAAAAGTGGAATAAAGCAAAGTAAACTTTTCCCATACATGAGCCAATTAGTTATTGTGCAAATTTAACATATTTCACGAAATATTTGATTTAACAATAATAAATATAAAAGGTATTAACAATTTATTAAATAAACTTTTTGTGTACAAGTAGTATATTATATATAACAAGCAAATTTGTAGGCTTCTTTCCAAGATAGCAAATTAGAAGATGGCTTGCTGCATTAATTATTTCTTTAGATTTAAGCATTGCAAAAGTGAATCAGCATTTTTTTCCTCTAGAAAATTTTATACTCTGCCCCAAATTTGACCAATTGGAACAGCTTGTGTATAACCTAAAAATTGATATTTCATGTTGTTAGACCTAAACAATTATATTTTTAAATTAAACTAAATAAGCTTATAAGAAAAAATATGTATAACACCTAAAGCCTTCATTATAACAAATAAAAAAAAATATTTTTTAGGGTTTTGTCTGTTTTTCTTTAAACGTTGTTAAAAAATATTGTAAATTAAACAAATTATATTCTAATACAACCCTGTATACTAGGATACTCCCTATGTATTTTTAAGAGAAAAATAGCTCAATATTTACACTGACTCATTAAAAAAACTTTCGTTTGACTATATCTGTCCCATTTGTGAGTATCTATTTATTTTTTCTGACAATATTAAAAAATAATACAAGAATTTGTGTTATCATATGTTACGTTTTTTTTTGCTTTGTGATAAAATAACGACTCTAAATAGGTGTCAAAATAATTACAGACACCCTATACAAAAAGCTAAAATATTTATAAGTATGCACCTTACTCCCAAATAAACAGTTAAACAGCGTGTTACAAAAATAAATATAAAATATACAGATGGTTTTAACTTCATTTACTCACGAAATATCTTCGCTAAACTGTGTTTAAACCAGTTTTAGACTCGGCCTAAAACACAGTTATCTTGTGTAAGGTAAAGCTTCTCCCACAACACAGCGATTCGCCTGTTGAATAATTTAAATCTTTCGTCTCCTATTCACCAAGAGTTTTAGGAAACCTTTCTCTTTTTTTTTTAAGTACATAAGTATATTGTTAAGTTTTATAACTAAAATAATGTAAAATATATAAATATTTTGTGTCAATTATTAATTAGTAATTCGTGTTATCTAAATTAAAGATTTATGTAAAATGAGATAGTATTGTGTTAGAAGAAAAAAATAATATTTGTTAATAATTTAGGTAGTTAATTGGATCAATGCTTTATTTATATTGTAAAAATATTCGTTTATTTAAGTTTTTTTCTTAACACAAGTTTTTTTATTTGGCTACGTGTGTAGTAATATTTAATATTGTTAACTTTAAGAGATAAGCCAATATAGCAAATTTACAAAAATAGGATAATAAAACATTTAAACAATTTGTGGCGTATGACAATAAGTCGTTATACTATCTTTAAATAATCAAAACAAATTCTATTCGTAAAAGGACTAATGTTAAAAATACAAAATAAGTGATACTATTAAATCAAGGTTATAATATTAACATTACGGATTACATAATCATCAAATATTGGCGATATACCGCGTTGAACATTGTTAGGACAGTTAACATACCGGTTTATTTTGGCGAGAAGCGGTAACGAAGGTGTTCTGACGTCAGTATCTACGTCATTACTTTGTACAATCTACTACTAATCTACTAATCTACCGCTATTAGACCGAGCGCTCGCGGCAGAAAAAAGAGACCGATTTTTTACAGGCTGCCTTTGATACGGGTAATATTTATAGCGACAAGCTATAGAAAGATGCACCTATTAAGTTCCGCAACGCAACATTAACTTTAATTAGCAAAAAAAAAGAATATTCTTAAATCAACTTTTTACAGTCTGCCAATTGTTGAAGCATAAGGCTAGATTGCCAAATCCACAAAAAAGTTGCAGGCAGACGGTTTTCTCCAGTACAAGAGTAAAAGATACTAATGCTAGTTCGCAGGAAAATCGTGTAACTAAAAACACTTTTTACAGTCTGCCAAGCACAATTTAGACTAATGTGTGCATGAGATTAACGAATTTTCACAAGGCAGACTGTTTCCCGATTTTTAAAAATTGATACATAAAAGTTATTTAACAAATTTTTCACAGTATTTCGGAACAATTTTTTACAGTGTAAAAGTTATTTAAATATAAACTTAACAGTTCACAATATTGAATAAAACAAATGGCAGCCTAATACAATGTATACATATAACTGCAAAACTATTTTTAATTTGCAAAAAAAAGTAATGACTTTTAACGATTTTTTACAGTCTGCCATTGTATCCCAACAATGTTTAGTTAGTAAATAAACAAACTATTGAATGGCAGACGATTTATGATGGTACATCTAGCGTTAATTGAAACTTTGAAAATTATAGCAGCGCGGTAGGCAGGTAACGTATGATTGATGGGGTCAGGTAAAGTTAGGTGCACACGATGTTCTTTGCATGCATCATGATGCACATAACCCTACCTGACCCCGGTCAATCTTTCATCACCTGACCATGGCGTCCTAACGCCACTTGACCCCGGTCAATCCCGGCTTTTTCTGTGTAATTAAAATTTACGCATAATAGTTTTAGAATAAAATACTGAGTTTTTCTGAGTAATTACAATTCACGCACATTACGTAATTGGGATTCTGAAGTTTATTTCTTAACATCAATTTTTTCAAAATTAATTTTTAACAAATTATTTTTATATAACATCTAAAAACAAAGTAACTGTTTTGTGTGTAAAATATTCATAAATTTACACACAAAAAAGCTTCAAGTTTACTCAATAATTCTGCAAATATTCCCCCACACATTTGATGTAAAAAATGTATAATAATAATAAAAATGTATTTTTTAAGAAAAAAATTAATTAATATGTATAAACATATATTTAAATTTATTTGAGAAGTATTTTAGATAATTAAAAAAAAAGAATGGTATGGGGTAGAATCGAACCCGGAACCTCCGGGTTGGAAGTCTTGAACGCTACCGCTGAGTCACATGGCTATAGAATATAAATGATTGTATAATCCGACCTTAATCGCGTTGACTTGGGGCAGGTTTCTGCTGTCTGCTTTTATTAATGCAGAATATGAAGAAATAGTGTCAGAGGAAAGTGATTTATTATTTTTATTCTGTTAGTTCAATAAAATAGATATTTTTTTAAAATTCCAAAATCGTCCGTATGTTACAAAAACTAATTTATTATAATACTGACACTAGTACCTTTACAAATCGTCTGCCATTCAATAGTTTGTTTAGTTATTACCTAAATATTGTTTAGAAACAATGGCAGACTGTAAAAAATTGTTAACCATTATAAGTTTTTTTACAAGTTTAACTGCGTCTGCCTACACTTTAAACTTCGTGAATTAGTATGCTTATAATTTAATATGAAATATTTATTGTAAAAGTTAATATTTATTCAATAGGCAGACTGTAAAAAATTGTTTTGAAATACTGTGAAAAATTTGTTAATTAACTTTTATGCACCAATTTTTAAATATCAAGAAACAGTCTGCCTTGTGAAAATTCGTCAATATCATGCACACATTAGTCTAAATTGTGCTTGGCAGACTGTAAAAAAGTGTTTTTAGTTACACGATTTTTTTTGCGAACTAGCATTAGTATGCTTTACTCTTGTACTGGAGAAAACCGTCTGGCAGCAACTTTTTTGTGGATTTGGCAATCCAGCCTTATGCTTCAACAATTGGCAGACTGTAAAAAGTTGATTTAAGAAACTTCTTTTTTTTGCTAATTAAAGTTAATGTTTATATATGAAGTAACACGTTGCGGAACTTAATAGGTGCATCGATCTATAGTTTGTGGCTATAAATATCACCCGTATCAAAGGCAGCCTGTAAAAAATCGGTCTCTTTTTTCTGCCGCGAGCGCTCGGTCTATATCGCCACTAGTCAGGAGGAGCGTTAATAATGGTTATGTCAAGTGTCAATTTAAAATAATGGAGGATTCGCGGCTTTTTTATTGATTTGATTCTTGGATGTTTTTTTTTTGTTACTGTTTAACAACTATATGGATTGCAGATTTTTTGATTTATTAGTTAATTCCCAAATGAATGAATTAGTGCAATTATATTTAAATCATAAAGAAAAAGATTTACTTGTTATACTTGACTTGGAAACAGCTAATATCTTATTAAATGGAAAATTGGTTTATATTTTATCTTTTCGATTTATTTCTTAACTCTCCAAACACCTTACATTCGAATTTAACGATTAGTATGTAAGTTGACATACGTAAACCGTTTCGTTTTTGCGAGAATAGGCGGGTTAAACACGGTTAGAATGGTGGGGGAAAGAACTGCTATCTACCAGTAGTTTAAAACGGTAAGTCGCGAAAAAATCCTTAATATGTTAGCAAAAGTTTTATATATACATATATGCACAGCTGGAACAAGAGAAAATAGGGTCGGGGTTTTGGCAGTTCAAATGGTGGAACTAAAGGCCGGTACTACACTCTCATGTGGGGGTACCTGTAAAAAATTGGGAAGTTAAGAAACATGCTTTCTACTGGCTGCTGCATATTTCCAAAGTAAAATAGTGGCCCGTAGTATAACGTTCCACAAGGGGTCAAGTGACAGTATACATAACCCCAAGGGTTAAAAACTCCGGTATATTTTGCCACAAAATAAAAAACTTTTATGTTTCCTATTTTGTTAAAAATATTATTAACATTAAAAATAAACAATCCTAAATAAAGAAAATAAACTTTTGTTACTATAGGATATTTTTTGAGTCAGTAAATTACAAAAATTGTGTTTGTGCAAAAAAATTCTTAGGGTTGGTTCAAATATTAACATTATAAATAAACAATCTTAATGATAGAACGTCCAAGTAGCCTGCCGGCAGGACTTTTTGTCCTGCCGGCAGGCCCAAAAACAGAAAGTGTGATTTTATATGGGATGTAGTTCTTCCAGCAGGACAGAAATTTTACCAGTGGAAAGAACGCAAAATTTTGCCTATTTAATCCGCAAGTCTCAACTCGTTATGTTTAGTAGTTGTCGATTTATTGCAGAAAGAAGACAATCTGCCCGTTTTCTCCAATTGTCAGTGGCGCGGGGCGGCGTCTTGAATTTAGACTATATAATATTTACTGTAAAAATGGACGATATAATACTGCAAAATGACAGAATTTTTACCAAAGCGACCTATTTTGATAGTAAGAAAAAACAACTGTGTTCGGTGCTGGGCATAAAACGGCAGTTTGTTATGGTGTTGTTAAGAAAGTATGTGGCAATACGGCGACCGTCCTTTGGGACATTGACATTTTACATGGAATCCCCACTTAATGCGGAATTCCATATGTGATTCAATGCTGTGAACAAATATCATAGAAAGCAATCATGGATTTTCATTTTTCAGTTTTATTATTTTTTACGTTTTCTTCGAGTTTGACCTCCTTTAATTTAATTTGTTTTCTACAAATAATAACAAAATGCGGAGTAGTTTTTGGTAATATTTTCTGTTTTTTTATCGTAATAAATAAAAGTTATTTTTCTGTACAAACAATTTGTTTAATTCAGCCTGTCCGATACCAAAATTTTGAGACGCATAAATTTAGTAGGCAGATAAAATATTTCTACGCCTATTGAATTCATGCATGTACTGCCGTAAGAAATTAGGTCCTGTCAGAAGGACAGAAAACAGTGCCACAGTTTATACCGTACAACGAATCAGTTATTTAACTCTCCACTTGTTTTGAAGCCATAGAATTCAACCAACAACACTTTCCTCATATTCTGGGCATGCTCAACCTGCCAATTTATATGAGGACGTCTTCTTTTATTTATAATAACCAATCCGGTCTGGTTTTGTTTCTTTCTGTTACGACAGTTTTACCACAACAGAGAGAGATGAACAGATGTCGCACCTGATTGAATCAGGAAGTGAACGCACCAGTCAGGGCTGGTCTATCGGTTTTTTTTATTTATTTTTGATCGTCAGATCAGCTGGTGAAATGAATTGTTTGGAGGTTGAAAGCGTTATTTATTTTTCGGTGATTTCAAGTGATTTTTTTAAGTGTGTTGGATTTTTTTACAATTAATTTGCGAAAAGGTGACTAGTGTTTTCAGGTTTCATTGTTAAAAACCATGGTTTTGCGTTGTTTTGTCTACAAAAGTTACAAGAAAGCCAATCCAGTTTTAGGATATTTTAGCTTTCCAAAAGATGAAACATTGTGAGTAGATTTTTACATAAAGTAGGATTAAAGTAGGTACCTGTTGTATGATCTCAAAATAAAGGCAAAATGTTTAGCAAAACATTCCTGTGAAATTTGTCAGTCGTATTCAAAGAAGAATCAAGAATTGTTTGATGATGCACTATATACACATTTTAGAGCATGCCAGAATGCTGCAAAGGATGTGTTTGGCAACCTCAGGTCTCCAGATTAAGCTTTCTTTGAGTTTTTTGGATCCTGCGAAAGTCCGCCATTTTAAAGATTTTGCCATTTTGCCAAATGTTGGCACAAAAATAAGGAAAATAATGTTAGAACTGCCTTTCCAACATCCTAGTAAAAACTTCCCCAAAACTTATTTTGCATCTTTGTTTACCAGAACAAGAATATTTTACACTTTAAAATTTTTTAAACAGAAATTTGCTTTCACCCTAAACAAAAAAATCACAAAAACTAAATATTCTTCAGCATTTATAGACCTATTATTTATAAGTGTAAGGTAATATAACCATACATTTAAATTTAAACAAAAATAGAGTGGCAAGGAAATAGATATGTCATATTTTTAAAGTTAATTTTTTTTCGAAAACTAGATCCTGAATCAGTATTCAGTCTGTCAAAAACAGATGGTTGTTACCCTGGTAGTAATTTCCATCCAGTGATTCTAGAAATGTATAGGTATTCATTTTATTTTACGAGTAGTTATTTAAATAATTTAACTCGCTTCTTGAAACTTCAGGTTACTTTGAAACTGGTAAAATTTTGTTTCCTCTATGTCTTGTGTTACGAAGGCCTAAGAATTATATTTTATGACTAGTTTTTGATTTAGCTATTTACTGGATGGTGATTCTAATATATGTGTGATACTTTCACATTTTTAAATCTTATAATGTACTTTAATGTTCATTTTCGGCTTGCTTCGGTTTGCTCGGTATGAGTCAAAAAAATGTATTATTTTCCTGGCACGCGAAAGTGGCCTATTATTTAAATTTCTATGACCAATAAAACTGTACTCGAAATTTTTTTTCTTGGTCACTTGACCATATAATATATTTTTGTTAAATATACTTACACATCAAATTTTTAACATGTTTTATATTGATTGAAATGGCTACCTACAAGAATAATAAATCAATTATGTATATTCGTCCGATGTTTTTATTATGAGCGGCTGAACCAGTTTTTAAACAAAAATTTTCAGATACATCATTTTATGCATTTTTTTCCACCTATTTAAACCTACCTGCCTACCAGCTATCAAATTATGTGTAAATAACTGATCATTCTCAATTACGTTTCCTAGGGTTCTTTTTTTACCAATTACACTCAAGTTGCTGCTTATCATTTAATTTACTAATTTGATTAAATTAATTCCAGTCCAGCCCTGTCGAGCACCAGCTTGCGGTTTAATCACAACCTTTTTGGACACATGGAGCGCGTGCGCGAAATATGAGGAAAGAATGAAAAAGTCAAATCTGGTTTCATCCAAACTAACAGAGTTAAATAACTGATTCGTTGTACGGTATAAACTGTGACAGTGCACATTTGCGACCTTCCAGCAGGACCCAGTGGCGTGTCCAAACGTCCTGCCGGAAGGTGCTTCCTGCAGGACCAGTGATTGGACGTTCTATCATTAATAGCCAGTACCGAAAGCTGTAAATAAATATGTACAGTTTTTATTTGTGGCGCCATTCTTAGGTCTTCGCAAATGCTTTCGAGCGAGAAAAAGTTTATCAGGATACTCTTATAATATCTGCCAAAATATGCGAATTAGAGAATTTCTATTTTTACAAAAAATGAAGATCAGCTCGAAATCTACAAAAATGATTCTTACCGTTTTTTTCGCGACACCAATATTTTTCGCAAAAACGCCCGTCGAAAAATCCATAACATTCCACACTGGATAGAGATGTGGTAGAAGGGTAAAAAATGCAAATGGGAAAAACAATTTATTTCAAAACGCAAGAAAGATGTTAAAGGAAATTTTCTGGGATCATTAAACACTAGCTAAAGTCTCATAATAAAAAAGAAATCTTAATAACAAACCATTTTTTTTTAAATATCAATAAATTAATGAGATACTCTCAAAATATTGTGAAAAACCTTGACCGATTTTTAATATTCTAGAAAAATCGGAATGGACTCAAACTCATATGCAATGATAGGTACCGGTTTTCCCATCCCGATGAACTTTGAATGATTAAAAAATGTATATTATTGTCTGAGTAATGGAACAATGCGTACCCCGCTTATAAGTGAATCCATGAAGATAGCGGCATTCTAGCCGTAGAGCGGCAGCTAAAATGAGGGTTTTTTTGTTATCCCAAAGCTATCAATTTTTCGAAAAAAATTTTTAGAGCCATTTTTGTAGATAACAAGGCGATCTTTATTTTTTGTCCAAAAAAAATTTTCCAATTCGCATATTTTGGCAGATATTCGCGGGAAACCCATTTTTCGGGCCTTGAGGGGCCATTTCAAGCCTCCTGTTAATGTTGATAAACGTTTGTTTGCTTAAAAGCATCTTTGAAGCTTTGTCCCTTCATTTACTGGACTATAAATAAAGAAAACAAATTATTGTTACTATAAGATACATTTTAAGTCGGTAAATTACAAAAATTGTGTTTGTGCACAAAAAAATTCTAGTATCTATGTAACGCAAATTTAAAATTATTCTAAAAATAAATTAATGTTTTTTTGTAATAAACAACAAGTATTCTATTCTGTAAATAAATTAGTTTTATTAAATAATGTAAATCATAATTGCATCATAATAATTCATATTTATTAACTTTATGATAACGCAAAATAACACACTCCATAAGTTTCCCGTCTAGCCAAGAAAAACAATTCTTTTACAAATTCGACTTTATTCATATGCATACTTTCCTTGAAGTGTGATACATTGATTCCAACGTTCCTCTAACTTTTTGATACTGTGTTTATAAAACGTTTTGTCTTTGCTCTCAAAATAGGTCTCAGTTTCGGCAATTACTTTTTAATCGGAGCCAAATTTCTTTACGTAAAGCAATACGGTGCATAAAAAAGCAATTTGATTGTGATATTCATTTAATTTGACTATTGCTTTTATAGACATTTGACACGAAGCATTGTCTTGGTTAAACACCAATTTTTTTCTTTTGCATGCAAGGCCGTTTCTTATGTTTTCTGGAACAACGGCAGATTTTGGGTGACCAGCAAGTTTAAATTCAGCATACATTTTTGATTCAGCATACCGTAAACCGGGGTGACTATGATCCACTTTTCAACTTCAAATGGTCGTAGCTATCGCCCATAACATATTTTCGTTATGGTAGATGTTGCAAAACCTTGAAAACGATGCCTACTTTCGATTTCTAAGGGTAAGATATTTTTATTTTTTTCCCATACATAAAAAAAAAAAAAACATGGTGGCCATTTTCACCCCTTAGGGGTTCTATGTGGCCCGTATTTTTTTCCCGACAGGCCCGCTTTTGGACCTTGATATGGGCGTCTATGGCCACTAGAAAGTTTTTAAAACACTTAGGCTGTATTTATTATATTAATATTTTAAATGCGTATTTTCTTATTTTTTTTATTGCAAATGAAACAAGGTATAAACATAAACAAACATTTCGTTTAATGGCACTTTGGTTTGGAACAAAAAACTTAAAAGAGATGCTTTCGATGCAAAACAAATAAGTAAAAACAAAAAATCAACTTGGAGAAAATATTTGGTTGGTACAAAAAGGCTGGGAAATAAAAATTAATTATTTAAAGAAAACAAAATTTTTGTATTTCAAAATCTCAGGCACCACAAAAATTGCCCTTGAAGTATGAGAAGTAGGTGCCTGGATTTCCTCCATAATGTCTAAAATTTTTGATACCAAATGACATTTACATTTGGGCCATTTCCAAATTTTGACCCCCTCAACCATAGTCGACACCTCCAATTCATTTTTCTTAATGGAAACAACTTTGCCTGGATAGTATCTCTGGTCATATTTGACTATGACAAAGTCTCCAGGTTTATACGTATGTGTGCTACTGGATTTGTCACCCTGGTAACGTTCATTTCATCATCAGTGCTTTCGCGCCCCCCTTTTCCCCCTTCACCCTGATAATGAAGTGTAACCTCCAGACAAAACATCACTTTGCGTCAGGCTTGGATGACTTTTTCGGGTTGGAGTGGGGGCTTAAATGGAAAAGGTTCTTTTGCCTCTTCGTAGATTTCAGACTCTTTAATTTTTTTATCCACTACTGGTCCCTGGCACAGCTTCGGCTCCACATAACGTGTTACTCTTTGGCAAGTCGTTTGAAGTGTTTTCAGCTATACTCATTGGTGCTGGTAAATTTTAAGACTTTTAAGGGTTATATTGATCTTCGTTTTCTTTGATTTGGGTTCAATAGATCCTTCACCAAATCTTTTTTCTCCAATAACGCTATTAACGAGTCGCTTAAAAAAGACTGGTTTTGAAGTTCGTTCATATCTTTTCTCAATTCTATTTATAACTTGCTCTTATTCCCGGAAAAATTTCCCAAAAATTTCCCGGAAGCCAGATATTAAAGACTCCTTGCCACTTTCCGTAGATCAACATTAACTGTTTTAGAAGGCTTGGAAAATGAGATTTGTTGACAACACATCCATATTTGTGTTTATATTTTTCCAAAATTTTGCCAAGGGTTCATTTCCGGTATGCAACATCCAACGGTTGTGTTAAGTGTGTCTATTCGGGGAAACCTTCAAATCAACATTGTTTTTTCGCAAAAGCTAAGACAGGGATTTATATAGATACAAGTTGCACCTATCCAGGACCCTCTTCTTTCTTCAAAAAAAGGAAGCAACAAATGTTCAAACCAATCATCAAAAGTGCAGGAATCAAACCACCCTGTTTCGTTCGATTATACCTCGTGTTTGGTGGCCCGCCGGATCCAAGAGTCATAAGTTCGTCGCCCGATAGACCACAAAGTGGAAAAAAGTGCCAACAGCATTACCACAGAACATTATAGATGTCGATGTTTTTGAAAGTGAATAATTCTTCAGGGTATTTTATACCTTTTTTCGTAATAATTTTCTTTTCCCCGGGTTTATCCGTCAAGTTTTTCATCAAAAAATAAATATTTTGTGGCGTAATATCAACCAAATTCCCTTTTCTAAATGATTAAAATAGTCATTAAGTGTTGCGACTGAAACGAGGCTCTGGATTTTTTTTTATTACTGGCAAATCAACAGACAATTCTTTTTGCCTATTAAAAATATCAGTCCGGCCAGGCATATTTTTACAAATTTGAACATGTCACCCCTTTCTGTCTAAATAATTTTTTACCAACATTCTCAGCTCTAATTTATCAATGGAAAGCCGAACTCGGACAACGTTATTATATTGGCTACTATCATATTTTCTTCTTCTTTAGACAAAACGGTTTGCCCCCTGTTTCTTTTTCTGTGGACCTAACTTTAAATTTAAAATGCAACGTCTCCTGGGAATTTTATAGAGCCCAGATGCCTCGCCTGACTCATTGTTTTATTTTTAATTTCTGCTAAGGCTTTTGAACATCTTCATTATAATTTCGATAAGGTCGCTGCCCAGCACTTTCCTTTTATTTTCTTGGCATTTTCTGAAATAAGTCTTAATATTAATAACCTCAAAAATTTTTTTTCTGTATTACGAATATTAATAAATTTTGAGACCGAGTTTACCCATAACCAATAAGCTAACTAACATTTAAAATGGAAAAAAAAAAAAAACTACCTACCACTTACCAACTTATTTCTTCATATATTCCGAACGTAAACAAACAAGTCTTAACCCCTTTCCCGGAACCAGGAGGCGACTAAATTGAAACGGTCAAAATCGAATCGGTGTCGAATGTGGCAATTTTCGGTTGTTGAGGAGGCTAAAATCACCCCGAAACACGTGAAAATCATAGGGGTCACTTCCCCCTTATAAAAAAAACCAATATTTTTTTTCAACAAAAACATTCAAAAATATGACGCACAGAAAATTGATCACCTCCATTTCACTTTTTATTTTGTGCCAATTGGAAAAAAAGAAACATTTTTGGGCACCAAAGTTTTCAGAAGTAAAAAAAAAGAAAAATGTTCATTCGACTTTAATCAAATCTCAAAAAAAAATTTTAACATAATATAATCCTGTCTATGTTAATTCATTCTTTAGAGTGTTTTCTTTTAAAAAATCAAGCCGGAAAATTTTAGAAGAATGGTTTTAATGCTATTGTAATTTAAACATTTTTTCCCAAAACGGCCATAGTCACCTCGGCAGGCCCAAGTCACCCCGGTTTTGGTACCAGTTAATAATAGTTTATTGTTGTGGTACAGAGTCTCCATAATACATATTAAGCTACTGTTTGGCATCAACGGTATTTTTTCTCATAAAAAATGTATAATAAACACATATTTTTTTTATTGCTTTAAAAATAACAAAAGTTGTTTCACTAAAACCACCGTAATTGAGAACGTTTTGTTGATTGGATTGTCATGAAATTTTAACACGTATCGTTTGAAGGTTAATCTTATCCATCATATTTGAAGTACAACGACTATTAGTCGTTGGCCAAAGTACGCCTTTACGAAAAATGCACTGTTGTCACGTTGTCGCGCCTTTATTAGTAGCTGTCCAAAAATATAATAATATTTTGACATCATTACTTTTCTGTGTAATACTTTATAGTAATAAATATAACAAATATTATTCACAGTTTAAAATACAATAGTAAAGCTTAATTTAATGTAATTCTAAAAATAAATTAAGTAAAATTGAATCATACTATACTATTAAGTAAATGAAACAGAAAGATACTTGGCAATTTAAAACAAAACAGTTCGAAGTAACCTTTTCCCGGGGTTTTGGTGGATTTTATTGTTTGGGTACAGAGGTTTTATTCATCCTAAGCAGAACCTTGAATGTGTTTAGAGCCAGGATGCCAAATGATGTTTCCCAATTAACCAACATATTGATTAACCTCCACGGTTAAAGAAGCCTTTTTTTGCGGAGCCAACGCTACCCGGGGAAACCTTCCCCACTCCCGTTTTCGGCTTTGGCGGTCTTTAAAGAGGGTCCAGATTGTGGGAAAAATTTTTTATCGGGAACTGAAAGGAGCCGAGCGATCCCAAAAGTTTGTTGGGGTTTCTCCTACCACGGACGTGGAAGTTTGGAGGGACAAGCGTTGTGTGCGTTCCTCTCCGGTGCGTGGTAGGGCTTCCCTCGGGGAAAACTAGGCTTGCCCCTTTCGGTTCCCGATCCATATAGCACTGACTACATTGTGTGCGTCGCTAGCATGTTGCGTGGAGGAAGTACTTTTATCCCACGATCTGGCTGCACTGATGTAGAGCCCTTTGAAGCTATAAATATAATTAAATTGTCCGTCAATTTTATTTTGAACTCCAATTTTAATAAATATAACATTTTTAACTCAGACATGCTTCAATCCCTTGGCATAAATGATGTGATCATAAAAAAATAAATGCAAAACATATAGTTTCATTGTTTAATTATTTTATAAATACTCTACTACTTTCGCGGTGTTTTCTATTTATACATGCGATATATTTTTTTAATGTTTGGAAACAGATTACATATCAAGTTATCGACTTATTTAGGATTTTCTCTCGATTGGTTATCTATTTTATGGTAATAGTATTTTTATTGCGATTAATAATATTTGCAAGTGCAAGGTTATTTGGATAGTTTTATGTGCGTAAAAAATACATCGTGAATTAAAATAACTTACTTGATTATAACTTTGACAATTTCCTTAGTTTTGTGGTCTTTACGTGTCAAAAAGTTATTAATCTCTCTCCTGTTAATAAGTGGCAGTCCATATCCAACACGGCATAAGATTTTAAGTTAGATTTTAAAATGAATGGGATATAAACTGTGTTTCCAATAGTACGTATTTAGATCTCAGAAAATATTTAAAAAAGAAGAAATAAATACTTTTTTGCTTGCTTATGATTATAGATGATTCTAAAAACACTAAAAGCTTGCATTTTTAAAAACACTTTTATATATTAAACCTTAAATTCCTAAATCTGTACGAGCTCAGGTAACGAGGACTGAAAAGGGCGCTACATTTCTGACTTATGGGTATTTTTTCTCGTAAAATCCTTGAGAAGACCTAAAAAAATAGTTAAATATAAAAAAGGGACACGACATAATAGTAAAATAACATTTTCTTAATAAAAATCCTTATTGTGTCGTTCTTTTTTAAAAGCCTGTTATTTTTACAAGTTAACATTGTATGTTGTTGTTTGTTTTTTTCTGGTCAAATCTTTCAACTGAGTTTTAAAGCAGCTGTACTTAACCGATTAAGCTGAAATTTTGCATTCACGTTTAGTTTGGATGACATTGCAAGTGACGTCGTTCTACATCCAATATGGCAGACCGCACAAGATGGCGGACTAGTTGTTTGTTATACACTTTTATAATATGGGTATTGAATAAAAGGGTTTGCTTAAAAAAAAATAAGAAGAATAAAATAACGTCACTCTTTATCCAATATGGCAGACGGCCCAAGATGGCGGACTAGTTATTTTTATGCACTCCCATGATATGGGTATCAAATAAAATGGTTTGATGAAAAGAATACAAAAAATAAAATGACGTCAGTTTAAATCCAATATGGCGGACTCCCAAAGATGGTGGGCTATGTTTTGATTAGTTCTGGTTATCCATGATATAGCTGTCATATGAAGGGATCAAGGGGAAAAATTTAAAATGACAAAAACAATATTAGCCGTCAAACCAATTTTAAACACTTATAACTCAACTCGAAAAAGATTACGCATAGTTTGGTGATGAACAGACCTAGAAACATGTTCAACGATAACAAAAAAACCAATCAAACTATCCTGTTATACGTCACTTCTTTAGATTTTATCATTTAGCTTTATTGTAATTTTTAATTTTTGTTAATTGAAAATTAAAAGTAAATACTTTAATGATGCAATCCGTACATTTATACAGAGTTGTTTAAAAGTAAAGGTAAACCTTTTGGCAGCGTCTTCTTATTAAAATAAAAATAAAACGTTCTTATTAACATGGGTCCGAAAATGACCCTTTTTTGAGTTACAATCGGTTACAGGGTTGGAAAATGGTTTGTAATTAATTGCATTACTAAAAAAATGTAACTTAAATGAAACTTTGCGGATTTATATTAAATTTTATGTGAAATTTATTAACAAAATTAAATTAGTATACAGCTGAAAAAAGATAGGTTATTAATGGTTAAGGGTGATTTGTGAAAAACATTTTTTTCAGAAAAAACAATATTTTTTAATAAAATAATTTTAATTTAATAAAAAATGGTTTAGTTTTTCAAAAATAATAGAAGTTTAGCCTTTTTTAAAATTTTGTACAATACCTATTATTATTTCCTTTTTAAGGAGTGCGTTTGGTAAGTTAATAAATATACGATAAAATTTCTGATAAATGATTG
>JAHBCN010005622.1:54217-68450 GCA_019359885.1 Listronotus oregonensis | reverse complement strand
TGTCTATACTTTTTTAAATTAGCTTCTGCATTTATTTTCATTTTTTTTTCAACTTTGGAAGGGGACATTTCTATAGAATTTTTTTAAAAAAACTTTCACATATTTTTGCTAAAAATTTATTAATTTCAATTATAATTAAATTTAACCCTTTTTTAAAATTATGTACAATTCTAATTATTATTTCCTGGTGAAATTTCTTGCAAATGATTGGATCTATCGTTTAAAGGTATAAGTTTCTTTTTACTTAAAATAGCCCGTTTTTTCTTACTGCAAAATTTACAAAAAGAATTAACACAAAAAAGGTTTAATCACAAAACACCTACTACCCTTAAAGACCAGTCCTATATTAATTTATTTTTTATGTTATTACATTTTTAATAAAATTTATCACAATTTGGCAAAATTTTATTTAATTAAAGTATTTCTAGTAGTTGAAATTAATTAAAAACACTTTTTAATACCGACCCTCTAACGGGCCATGATTTGAAAATAGGGCATTTAAGGACCAATTAAAAAAATTAATTACAATTACATTACACTTTACTTCTAAAGCACCCTGTATAAAAAAATTTTAAATCTATTTTTTAGGGCCATGCTGGGGTGCAAGATATACAATAATTCTTATGATGGCGCTCGGGACCAGTTTTACATTTTTTACAAAGTCTGTATTTACAGTAGTTTTGGTTGCCATGACAACTAGTAATACAACTAATAATACAAATATTCCGGTAAGTTTTGCATTTTATATTTCTCGTTACAAAAAAAAAAAAGAAAAATATTGCCATCATATTTTCTAATTATATTTTATTTAATCAGTATTATAAAAACACGTTGTAAAAATTAATTCTGTTGAAAATAAAAAAAATCTAGAAATATATAACGTCTTAAAGAAACATTTTTTTTTACAAAAACCATATTTTTTGTAAAAAAAATAAAACAATGTATTATTTGTTTGGTCGTTTTGCTAAAAAAAAAAATCTTTTTAGACCTACGATTGGGGCAATAAAAAAGGCCTCATTATATCATCAAACATGTGGCTGGGAGTACCCATTTCAATAATAGCTGGAGAATGGGGAAAAAGATACGGACATAAATGGCTAATTTTATCCATGACAGCAATAAACGGCATACTATTCATGTTAATTCCCGCTTTTGCCAGTTTCGGAGGTTACATTGGAGTCATTTTTATTCGACTAATGGAAGGGGCCGCTACGGGAGTATTAGGTCCCGTAAGTGCTTGCGATGGCATATGGGTACCAGCGGAAGAGAGATCCAAGGCCGGTATGGTTGGAGTGGCTGGTAAGTTTCTACAGACATCTCTTTGTGTTAATGTTAGAACACCTTGTCCCAAATATTAAAAAGGCTAGTAGGTAGTCTAGTCGAAAGTGTGTTTTCTGCGAAAAATATAAGGCTTTAAAAAATATCAGCGTTATAGCTCATTTGACGCGGAATCTAAATCTGAAAAAGGCGTTTTGAGGACTTTTTCTGCTAATAAAAATTGCAATTGTTATTGACAAAAAACGAAATAAAACAAGCTATTTCGACTAGTGATGAGCAAAGCAAGACCAAGACCAAGACCAGGCTAGTCTTGGTCTTGGTATTGGTCTTGCAAGCCTGGTCTTGGTCTTGGTCTTGCAAGACAAAAGGGGTCTTGGTCTTGGTCTTGGTTTGACCACCGGTCTTGGTCTTGATCTTGGTCTTGCTGCAAGAGTCTTGCTGGTCTTGCTTCTGTTAGGTAGAAATAATTTAAACTAAGCAATCTTGAATAAAATATATATTTTTTAAAATCTAAAAATAAATAAAGATGTCGACTATATTTTTTTCTTTAAAATTTTAAAATGTACCAATTTTATTTATTATTAAAAATTACATTTGAATTATTTGATTAAAAAGGATATTTTAAATATAGGGGCTTATTTATTTATAGCTCTCCATTTTTAGTTGAATTGAAACACAACCTGCTTTTATGCATTTAGTGACCTATAGAAACATATTAGTGATAAGAATTATTTAAACTTTCTTTAAAGAAGCATAAAAAATTAAAGCAAATATAAAACTGTGTACTGTGTGAGCAGAAAAAAATAAAGACATTTTAATTTTAACCAGATGTGAAATTTTCGTGAAAATGATTCTGATTTGTAAACATTGGTTTCTGATTAAAAAAATTATTCAAGAAACTTTTTACTTGATATAAAGTTTTTATTTTTAAATTTGTCAAACATTTACCGTACAAAGTTTATACAAATAATACTTTATAAACATTCTGCATATAAAAGGTGGCTCAGTAGTGTGACAAAGCTCGATATCTCCGAAATCGTTCATGATGGTTAAAAACTGAACATATAAAAATTATAAAAAAAGGGCGTTAAATCTAAAATTATTTTCAGTTTCAGAATTTTTTGAAGAATCCACTGCCACTCAAGAAAACTCCCTTGTTTTTAGCTTTTAACCTTAAATAAAAAAAATATGGCGAAAAATCCATTTATAAAAAATCGCCACTCTGTATGTTGAAAATTGTTGAACTGTCATATAGAAACAATGTCGACGTAGATGGTTTTTAAATATCATTTTCGGTTTTGACAAAATGACGTCATCGTTATTCTTTTGGCATTGTTTTGACTTTTCCGTCTAAACCGAAAGTGATATTTTAAATCCATTTATATAAAAAGTATTCCTATATGACATGACAAATATATGCTTTATTATTATATTACTTTTATATTTTTATCTTAATTTTAAAAAACAATCTAATGGTATTTCTGGATATTGGAAATTTTTGATCTACCCTGAAATCGTCTTCACTAGAAAGTTATTTAAAAAAAAAAACATTAGGAATATGAAAGTTATTTTAAGCTTTTATAACTATTATACCCCTGGTTTTTTTTTCTGTCGTGAAAGGTTTCGGAGCTTCCTTAGACCATTGAGTCACCATCTCATTATTTTTAAAACATGTGATTGAATTTTACTTGTTATCGTTGTTAGAGAACTGTATAAAAGAACAAAGTGATCGATTTTATTATTATTTTATTAAAGACACCTGTTACTCATTAAATAATCGCCTTTCTTCGGCAGTTGTCGACACATTTTTTGTCAAGGCTGCATGAAATTCCTCTGTATATTAAATATAAAAATTGAATATTATAATATTTAAAAAAGTCGCAAAAATGCAAGAGTCTTGCAGGTCGGTCTTGGTCTTGCGTAGTCTTGCACACCTCGGTCATGGTCTTGGTCTTGGTCTTGCATACCCCGGTCTTGGTCTTGGTCTTGCAAGCGGAAAGGCAGTCTTGGTCTTGGTCTTGGTCTTGCTGCAAGACCAAGACCAAGACCGCAAGACCAGGACCGGTCTTGCTCATCACTAATTTCCACTTTTGATGATAACTCAAAAACCATAGGAGATAGTGGAAACTGCAAAAAAGATCCTTAAAGCGGGGGACATTTCCGATAAAAAAGTCCCAACTCCCGGAGTTTAATCTCCAATATTTATAATTTTAATTTAACGCTAAAACTGGGCCTCCGCGCGACGTTTTTGGTTGCGCGCTAGGCGTTAAAACCTAGTCACACTAAATAATATTTTTTAGGGTATTTAATATTAATTTAAACATTTTTAAAAATTATGATGTATTCAAAAACTTCAAAAAATTTTTGGTAATTATTTACAAGTGGGGTCAACCCTATTTTGGGTCATATCAAGGTGAAAATGTAACATTTTTTTTTTTTTTTAATTCTGCTTGTTCTTACAGCGCATTTATGATAAAAAATATCGTGAAAGGAAAAAATAAAAATTTCTAAAGCTTTCTTGCCTTTAAAAGTTAAAAGAAAATATTGGTTTTCAGGTTTTTGGATAAAAATTCTATTTTCTCTTTTATGACGTTTTTGATTTTTTTTTTGAAAAATACCTAAAAAACAAACAGTAAAAAAATATTAAAAAAGTTAGTTTTTCAACTAAAAAATTAACTTTGGAATTTAAAAAAATTATTCTCGCGACTGGATAGCGGCGAAAATATTGGATTTCAAGTTTTTGCATAAAATTTCTATTTTATCTTTTTTTGGTGTTTTTAATATATATTTTTTTGATAAATACATAAAAAAATCGAACAATTTAAAAAAACTAACCACAAGGAACCACAACTACCCACAACTAACCAAAACTCATTTTGACATAAATTTTTGTAAATTCTTTGTTTTTAAAAGTAGATTGCTAAAAAAAAAATAACAATTAGCTTGAAGACAATGAGAATAAAAGTTATTTAAAATTATTTGCAAAAATAACGATTTTTTAAACTTTCAAAATTGATCTTTTAATTAAAATATAATTTTTTAAATATTTTCGCTATCATTACCATTAATCCGCCGCAAAAACAAAGAATTAAAAAAAAATATGACCATTTACCAATTTGTCTATTTTTTATGGCCAAAAATAAGGTTGACCCAACTTGTAAATAATTACCAAATTTATTTCCGTTAAAAATTAAACTTAAAGTTAGTTTTTGAACAAGTTGTCAATTGTCAATTAACAAAATTGTTTTGAACTTTTGTCCTCATTGTACAAAAAAAAAATATTTCAATAATTGTTGTATAAATTTTTCGCTTCTTAAAGCCCTTCATATATACATACTTAACAAGATAACGCCATACGTGCGATCTTGTTAGGTATGTATATAAGAAGGGCTTTACAACGCAAAAAATATATACGGCAATAACTTAATTATTTTGTTTTTAATGTACAATGAAGACGAAAGTTCGAAACAATTTTGTTAATTAACAGTTGTCGAACGGAAATACGTTCTTTAAAGTGTTCTCAATACAACATATATTAAAAAAATAGTATATTACATACCGAGAGTGGTAAGAAGCCCGTTACACACGATTTCGAAAATTACGGTACGAGCGTGAGCGAGTACCGTAATTCGAAAGAGTGTGTAATGGGCTTGCCACTCGAGTTGTGTACTATACTTTTTCTACGACTTTATGTTTAGTTTTTTTATAAATAAAAGCAGAAGATTATGTAAACTTTAAGTAACAATACAAATAATAATACAAACATTTGCGTTGTCAAGGCGATGCTATTTGTTTCATAGCCAGCTTTACGTAAAATCTATTGAAAGTTTTCAAGATTTTGGGGGCTCGCGGCTAATGCGATTGTGGAACTGTTACGTAATATATATATATATATATATATATATATATATATATATATATATATATATATATATATATATATATATATATATATATATATATATATATATATATATATATATATATATATATATTATATATATTACGTAACTGCCCTTACGCACAGTTTGGCTTCTTACAGTATAGTGTTTGTAATTAGAGATTTACTGATAAAGTAGACGGTGTGTAATTAGGTTCTTACTAATATAGGAGTAGAAAAATAAATATTTAATACTCTAAAAAAATTAATTAATTTGACGCCGAGCGCGCAACCAAAAATTTCGCGCGGAGACCCATTTTCAGCGTTAAGTCAAAATTATAAATAATAAAAAAAGAGCTATGGGAGTTTACACTTTTTTATTGGAAATTTAATCCTCTTCAGGGATCTCTTTTTCAATTTCCGCTATATCCTATGGTTTTTGAGTTATCAACAAAAATCTAAATCGTTTTTTTTAATTTCGTTTCTTGTTAATAAAAATTGCAATTTTTACTGGCAGAAAACATTCTTAAAACCCCTTTCTCAGATTTGCATTCCGCGTCAAATGAACTATCGCTCATATTTTTCCAAGCCTTCTAGCTATTTTCGCAGGCAACAGACTTCTCAACAAGACCATAGCTTTTTATCAAAAATTGAGCTTTTTTTATAAAATTAAATTTATATTATTATTTTAAAGCTTTAAGGCTGTGGTAAATTTTTGACGCTACTGTTGTAAACCATTTTTTTTATATATTTTAGTTACCATGATTACTGCTATGATATCTTTCGTGGTTGCTGGACAAATAGCAGCCAGTCCTCTCGGCTACCCAGCGTGCTGCTATGGCGTGGGAATTCTCATCCTAGTATGGTGTGTAGGATGGCTTTTTACAGGATATCAGAATCCAGCAACTCATCCAAGAATTACACCAGAAGAGAAAAAGTATATCGAAACTTCATTGAGTTTGCAAGAAACACAAGTTAGTATTAATGTTGGATGTTAGGTTTTATAGCATGGGCATGAAAAAAAAACGAAAATATTACATTTTTAAATCCAATTATAAGTCAGAAACAAACTTATATATCCTAATACTTTTATAGCAAATATTATAAATACTCTTTATACAAACAAAAACATCGAAATACAATTTATTTGGACAAAGGCACATTCAGGTATAACAGGAAATGAAATAGCAGATCAGTTGGCTAACGACGCATCCAAGAAAAACCACGACATTAATGAAAATACTATTAATATACAGGACTTTATTTCTAATATAAAGGGAGACATTTACATAAAATGGAATAGAGACTGGCGCAGCTATGGTAGCGAAAGCAAAACATTCTATTACAAAATACATGATAACATCCCAAAAACACATTGGTACTATAAACACCCCGCATCTAGGAAAATAATTTCCATCATTAGTCGACTTAAACTTAACCATGGACGCTTCCCAAGTCATCTAAATAGGATCGGCGTTAAGGATAACCCCTTATGCCCTTGCGGTGAATATGGCGACGTTAATCATATCCTGTTTAACTGTCAACTCCACCAAGAACAAATAAATACATTTATTAATTATCTACTTTCTAATAACTTTTCGCTGCCAATATGGCTCCCAGAAATTTTAAAAAGCAATAATCCGACAGTGATTGTTACTCTTGGGAAATACTGTCAAGAAATAGGTCACAATATATAGATTATTCATAATTAATTAGTAGTATAGCCTAAATCTTTCCTTTATGTTTTTTTTCCTTCTTTAGTGGTCCTCTTTGTGTGTCTTGTACTAAAAGTCATCCTGACGGATCCCAGGATGTGAAGCGTGTGTCCTTGTCCATATGTGTTTAGGGATTTTACATATTAGAGTAAACTATTTAGATCCGTGGCCAAAACACATAGTATGTAAGGCCAAATAGCCCAGATTAAAAAAAAAAAAAGTCATAACCACTTTTATTAAATGAGATCTATCTTGTTAGCCGTATTGCCAATTCTTGTTAAATCAGAGAAATATAGCAAAGTATACAGGGTGTTTCCTAACTACGGTACGAAACTTCAGAGGGTGATTGGCTAGGTCGTTTTAAGAAAAAAAGTTCCTATGAACATATGTCCGGACTTGCTTCGTTTCTGAGATACATTGCGTTGAAGTTTAAAGAAAAAAACGGTATTTTTAAAATATAATAAATCTCCAAAAACCGATTTGGTCGAAATTTGGTGCAGTTATTTGAAGTAATAAGGTGCTTATTTAGCTCTAACTAGATTGAAATTATTAGCTCCAGTGGCGTCTCAGTGGGCACCACAGCCATATTATTGACGAAAAAAAGTACACCAATTACTTTTTCTTATAGTTTTTATATTCTTTAAGATTAAGCAACTAAAAATACAACTTTTTACTTTCCTGTGTTTTCTTCATATCTAGTCTCGTTTTCGAGAAAAAAAAATAAAAACCACATTAACTCATTCTAAAAGCTATCCATGGACAACATAAAATAAAAACCCAAAATAAAAAATAAACAATTTTGACCTTCTCATAAAATACGGGACTGCAATCGATTTGTCATTGAGTGTCTGACACTTAAAAAAACGATATTTAAATATCATAAATATTCTTAAACGATTTGGTGAACCAATGACTTTTTTTTGTAGTTTTTTTGAAAAAAATGACAAATCGATTGCAGTCCCGTATTTTATGAGAAGGTGGACATTTTGCTCATTTACTTTAAGGTCGAAATTGTTTATTTTTTATTTTTGGTTTTTATTTTACGTTTGGATTATATTGGAATAAATGAGTTATATAGGTAATAAAAAGTCCCATTCGGGTCTTCCGGATTTCAAGAAAAACTGAAGTTCCTGCCTCTCTGACATTTTTCACATGCCTATAAAAGTTTCCATATACAGGGTGTCCGGAAAAAAGAGTGAAACCTCCTGGATATGAAAAAAAAAACACTCTAAAATAATACTACAAGTTCATATAAAGTTTTTTTGTAAAGGCTTTCTCTTCGGAGATATTGGCTCCTAAAAAAGCTTCAATGAAATTAAGTTTTTTTATACATAATTTCTGAATCCCCAGGTATATTCGAATTTTATTCATTTTGTACATGTAGACGATATAAATTACTATCAAAGAAAGCCTTGTGAATTACTTACCACTGCAGAAACGAAATAGCTGTGACAATCATGACCCCCTGTATTGATAACACTGGACAACATTTTTTGACCTCGAATGGTACACCACACAAAACCAGGCTTACCAAGGGTTCTTCGGGTCGCTGATACCGAATCCGAGGTCGGTTAAGGTCCATCACATTAAGCTTAAGGTTATTTTAATGTCAAACAAAGAAAACACGAGAGGAAAAATTCAAAAAGTGTATATATAAGTTTTAAGGGTCGCCAAGTCTAAATGCGAGCTTACTTTAACTTTTAGGGTCATTTCGAGGTCACTTTAAGGTCATACTGAGGTTAAAAATATTATAAATGACCTTAAAAAAATCTGAGAAAATTGGTCCATAGGTTTTTCGGTTTGCTTACTCCAAATCTGAAAACGGTTGACCTCTATGCCCTTAATTTCAAGGTGATTTGAAGATGAAACTGCGAAAAAACGGAGAAAAAAATTGAAAAATGTATTTTTAGGTTTCTATTGTCGCTGTAAAAAATCCAGGCTTACTTTATCTTTAAAGATTATCCCATGGTCACTTCAAGGGCATCTGAAGTTCATACTGAGGTTAGATATATAAATGACATTGAAAGTCTGAGAAAATTGGCATAGAGGTTTTTTGGTTTGCTAACTTTAAATCTAAAGACGGTTGACCTCTATGCTCTTAGTTTTAAGGTAATTTAAAGGTCAAACTTTGAAAACACGTAGAAAAAAATTTGAACAAAAATGTATGAAGGTTTTTGGGGTCGTTAAGCCCGAATCCGTGCTTTGTTTGACCTTCAAGGTCGCCCAGACGCCACGACAAGGTAATTTTAAGATCACTTGTAAGTTTTTTTTTTATTTTGGTATAATCTAAATAACTTCATAATTAGGTCTCAAAGTTTGAACCTGAACCTGAACCTGCACTCTTTTAGCTTCGCATAGACCAACGCCTGCATTTCTTGCGGTTTTATATTACTTTATTGCAACTAATCCCTTGCGGTAGACATAAGCCATGTGTTAGCTACTTTTTTTAACTCAATGTTTATTTTTTTCTATATCTGACTTTTCCTTCAGATAAACCAGTAGACAAATTTTTTCCGATTTTTTAAGGTAATTTATAAATTTTACCTCAGTAAAACTTGAAATGCCCACTGGTTGACTTTAAAGGCCAAACCAAGCCCGGATACGGATTTAACGACCTAAAAACTTATAAATATTTTTTAATTTATTTTTTCACCGTGTTTTCCCAGTTGACTTTCAAATAACCTTAAAACCACGGCCATGGAGGTCGACCGACTACATATTCGTCCTTGGCAACCAAAAAATTTATAGATGATTTTTTCCGATTTTGTAAAGGTTATTGTAGATTTATCCTCAGTATCACATTAAAATGACCTTTGAGTGGTGTCTGAGCGACCCTGAATGTCAATGAAAGCACGGATCCGGGCTAAGCGACCCCAAAAACGTTAATACAATTTTTTTCAAATTTTTTTCTCCGTGTTTTCTCAATTTGACCTTCAAATGACCTTAAAACTAAGGGTATAGAGGTCGACCGTCTTCATATTTGGAGCTAGCAAATCGAAAAATCTATAAACCAACTTTCTTAGATTTTTTTAAGGTCATTTACACATTTAACCTCAGTATGACCTTAAGATAACCTTTAAGTGACTCTGGGATCACCTTAAAAATCGAAGTAAGTTCAAATTTGAACTTAAAGACCCCAAAAACATATAAATCATTTTTTTCAAACCTTCCTCTGTGTTTTCTTAGTTTAGCCATCAAATGACCTTGAACCTGAGGTGATGGACCTTAACTGACCTCGGATTAGGAATCAGCGATCCCAAAAACCCGTGGAAACCTTGGTTTTGTGCGGTGTACCATTCGAGGTCAAATGTTGATCAGTGTAATTTGACGCATTTTTCACTTATCGCTGCCAAGTTCTACAAAACAACGATCCTTTTTTACGTTTTTTTCGAGTTTGCCCTTTACTCTTATTATCCTTGACTTGTTTTAAAAAGAGCTGTTCGTCCAAATAATAACCTTATTTTTACAAAAAAGCTTTGGGTATATATAGGTGTTTTTATGGCTTGTAATTTCATTCCTAGCAGCTTCGGATAGAGCAACTTAAAGTGTCACTTGCATGTTTCCACCTTATTTGCTTTTTCATTCTTGAATTATCTGCAAAATGCACAGAAATTTTTTCTTCTCCAAACTTCCAACTCGTTACGTACTGTAATAATAAACGGTTTTTTATTATTTATTAAAATTAAAATAACTAAACGAAACTTTTAGATTTAAAAAAAGTCTTTTGCGGAATAAAGCAAAGAAGATCTCATTTGCTTACAAATACTTTTTTTTTCTAGAATATACCAACTCCTTGGTTTAAACTTCTGACATCTGTCAATTTGTGGGCTCCTATAGTGGCTGGAATTGGAGTAACATGGATGGATACTTTAATGTCATCAGTTAATCTTATTTTTGTTACCAAGGTTTGGGACATGAATGTTGCAGAGGTGAGTTATATTATTTAATAATATTTTAAAATATTTTTAAACCGTATTAAAAAAACAAGAAAAAATTAATCTTTTTATGAATTTTTAAACCACTAGAACATAATCTAGCATTAAATGAATTATGAGGTACAGTATACATGTCTTACTGGCAATTTATTAATTTGACGTTTCGTCCCTTTGCTGTTATGGTGCTATCGAGGCACTTTGCCGCTGTTATTACTAAATTGTTTAATTTTTAAACTTAGGAGGAGAAATAGGTGTAGAGCGGCCTAATTTTAGTGATTTTCAATATTAAGTATATACAGGATGTCCCAGAATTAATGGGACACAGAGCAACAGCAGGTTTCTTAGGTCGAAATAATGCAATTAACGTAAATTTGCCTTAACCCAACGTTGATAATAACTGAGATACAGGGTGTCAAACTTTTAATTTTGTTTTCGTTTTTTTCGTGATAATTTCTTATCTAAATGACATAGCGGTACAAAATTGGGGAATTGGTGGTTTTTTGAAGCGAGAAATTAAAATTCGTTTATAATTTTGATGTTGGTGGTAGAGGGCTAGCTACGGCTACCCCACATATAATATATATATATATATATATATATATATATATATATATATATATATATATATATATATATATATATATATATATATATATATATATATATATATATATATATATATATATATATATATATATATATATATATATATATATATATATATATATATATATATATATATATATATATATATATATAAATAAAAAGGAGGAAGTCTTGGCGACCAGTTAAACAACAAAGGTAATAAATTTCGGGGTATCGGTCCAGAGGCTATTAAGGAAAACCTTAGTTTAACGAGCTTTCGAAAATATTTTTTTCCTCTTCAGGTCTACAATAGGGAAAAAAAACAATAATAAAAGCAAATCTTTCTCAATTTTAGGTATACTTCCATAAATGTTATTAAGAAAACATCAAAAAGCTGAATTTACTATGTATAGATACAGGATATTGTTATTTCGAAAATTCATTAATGTTTCTTAGTTCTAAGCTGATACATTTTTAAAAACATTTAATAATAATTATAAAATTTTTTAAAAATGTACAGCTTAAACTAAGAAACATTAATATAATTTTCGAAAACTTAACAATACCCTGTATCTATACATAGAAAAATTCAGCTGTTGTTGATGTTACCAACTTTAATAATGCATTTAGTTGTAAGTATACCTAAAATTGAAAGATTTGCTTTTTATTGTATTGTTTTTTTTCCATATTGTAGACCTGAAGAAGGAAAATAAAATTTTCGAAAGCTCGTTAAACTAAGAAGTGTTTCATTAAGCCCTCCTGGACCATACCCAAGAAATTACCTATATATATATATATATATATATATATATATATATATATATATATATATATATATATATATATATATATATATTTTATTATATACATATATATAATACAGGGTGATTCACGTTGAGTGTCCTATTAAAAGTTCTGGGGAACCAATAAAAAGAACTTTTTGAAATTTGACACACGGCCATAACAGGTAATAAGCTACATTTTAAAAATATTTTGGCAAGTGCAGCGTTGCCAGATCTAACTGAAACCAACGGCAACATTGTAATTTTAAATGGAACACCCTGTTTTTTGTTGCATATTCGGATTTTACACAAAATTCTAAGTAAGTTTTATTAACATCTTCCTATACCTATATCTTACCGTTTTTAAGAAAATAATTAATCACTATTTTTTTTAAGGAAAATCACCATGTTAAAAAGGTTTAATATTTACGTGCCTAACCGAGCTGGATACTAGAAATTTTTTTGGGGTTAGACAATGTGTGTGTGTGACATGTATTTAAAAGATCTACTTGCTTTTATAGCAATACATCCTACTGGGTGTCCCAAAAAATTTGCATTTTTACCAATATTAAATAATGATCAAAACTCAATTTTTTTAAATACAACATACTGTATTTTATCTCATTTTTGAATAGACCAATTATTTACTTACAAAATGTCCATACATCTTTCTATACCCATCTGCCACCGTTTTTTAAATACAAACGAATTTAAATTTTTTCCCTGTTTTTAAATACTATCTACAGTAAACCACCGGCTTAATTTACAATTTACATAGGTAGGACATGAAAGTTTATATTTTAAATTGCTCTGACAACTATTTGACATATAAGGTAAAAATAATTTATTTTGTTTGATTAATAAGGAATAAATGCTTAAAAAAATAAAATTTGCTTATATTTAAAAAACGGTGGCAGATGGGATAGAAAGATGTATGGACATTTTAGGTAAATAAAGTCTATTTAAAAATGGGATAAAATACAGTATGTTGTATTTAAAAAAATTGAGCTTTAATCATTATTTAATATTGATAAAAATGCAAATTTTTTGGGACACCCTGTAGGATATATTGCTATAATAGCATGTAGATTTTTTAAATAAATGCATTGTCCAACCCCAAAAAAAATTTCTAGTATCCAGCTTGGTTAGGCACGTAAATATTAAACCTTTTTAAAATGGTGATTTTCCTTAAAAAAAAATAGTGATTAATTATTTTCTTAAAAACGGTAGGATATAGGTATCGGAAGATGTTAATAAAACTTACTTAGAATTTTGTGTAGAATCCGAATAAAGTAATAAAAAACAGGGTGTTCCATTTAAAATTACAATGTTCCGTTGGTTTGGTTAGATCTGGCAACGCTACTAAAATTTTAAATTAGCTTATCACCTGTTAGACCATGTGCCAACTTTCAAAATATTCCCTTTTTTGGTTCTCCAGAACTTTTAATAGGACACTCAACGTGAATCACCCTGTATATATAGATTTATTATTCAAGGTCTCTATTGTTAAAAGAAAGAAAAAATTATCTGCTAAAGTGCTGACTATTAAAAGGCATGGAATTTTCTTTTAATAATTTCATGTAATATTTTTAAATAGTTTTGAAATCGATTTATAACACAAAAAAAAAATCAATTTGTCCAAGCTTCTACACCTATATCCCCCCTTAATATTGATGATTCTAACGTTTGACTTAAGATTTGACTATCAGTGTCAATAATGTTACTTGTCACTGAACCGCTTTAACTTTTGTTGATTATTAGGTACCCTTACTTGGCTTACATTTCTTGAAAATTATGCAAAAAGTTTAAAAATAAAAAAAATAATAAATATTACGATGTATCAACAGCGCATGGCCAATACGTGACCCAAAGAAGCAACCTTATTGATCAATAACGAGCGTCAGCGAACGACCAACGTAAAATATTAAAACTTGGTCAAGTTCGAACAGCAACTGAAATGCGAACGGCACCGGCGACGTCATTTATGGGAAAGGGAATATTAAAGCCATACACGAACGTACCGACACAACTTCTGACCTTTATGGACCTGTCAAAAAA
>JAHBCN010005622.1:15000-54200 GCA_019359885.1 Listronotus oregonensis | reverse complement strand
ATATATATATATATATATATATATATATATATATATATATATATATATATATATATATATATATATATATATATATATATATATATAGATTTATTATTCAAGGTCTCTATTGTTAAAAGAAAGAAAAATTATCTGCTAAAGTGCTGACTATTAAAGGCAAATTTTCGAATTTTTAAATAAAAAACACAAAAAAAAATCAATTTGTTCAAGCTTCTACACCTATATCCCCCCTTAATATTGATGATTCTAACGTTTGACTTAAGATTTGACTATCAGTGTCAATAATGTTACTTGTCACTGAACCGCTTTAACTTTTGTTGATTATTAGGTACCCTTACTTGGCTTACATTTCTTGAAAATTATGCAAATGTTTAAAAATAAAGTAGAATAATAATAAATATTACGATGTATCAACAGCGCATGGCCAATACGTGACCCAAAGAAGCAACCTTATTGATCAATAACGAGCGTCAGCGAACGACCAACGTAAAATATTAAAACTTGGTCAAGTTCGAACAGCAACTGAAATGCGAACGGCACCGGCGACGTCATTTATGAATGGTAATATTAAACGCCATACACGAACGTACCGACACAACTTCTGACCTTTATGGACCTGTCAAAAAATATAAGTGCTGAATGCTAGCAGGAATTTAATTCTACTTTGCAATACACTTTTACCTTTTTTTCCTAATATTAGCAATAATAATATTGTGTTAAAAATTACCGTAAAGCATGGCGTTGCTTTGCTTTTTTTTGTTTTGTTTGTTTATGGACCTTTAAATGGAAACTACTGTCAAATGCTGTGCTTTATTTTAGTGCTAATCGTAGTTGTAAATATAAAATTTTCGATGCTTTTACTTGAAGAAAAATTAAAAATATGTAATATGAAGTATTTGTTTTTAATTAATAAAATTACCCAATAATTCTTATAATTGTTTCTATAATTTTTATAATTTCTGTGCAAATATAAGAAGTCGCTTTCATAAAGTGACATTATAATACATCTTTTAAAACAGACCAAAAAATCGTTTGACCCCTAAGCTAAATTTTAGCGTATTATTTAATAAAATATCAAAATACTTGGTCCGTTTTTCTTTTTATTTTATGACAGTAGGTGTTTTACCGACAAAGTTTATTTTGTGATATATAACAAATATGGCGAAATTTTTTTTTTCATAGACAAGATTTTTAATTATTTGGTCGAATTATTCCTTTGTAAAATGAATGCTCTGTGTGTACAATATACTTTTTTTATCCTTCGATTAGCGGTCGAGTAAAATTCTTTTGTAATTTATTTTTCTTTGCTACCGTTAGATTTTTTCGCGACATACCGTTTTTAACTACTGGTTAATAGCAGTTCTTTCCTCCACCATTCCAACCATGCTTAACCCGCCTATCCTCGCAAAAACGAAACGGTTTACGAATGTCACGCGTGTGTTAACTTACCTACTAATCGTTTAATACACTTTTAAGTTTAAATCCAAATGTAAGGTTTTTGGAGAGTTAAGAGATAAGTCGAGAAGATAAGATATAAACCAAACTTTCCATTCAATAAGATATTAGCTGTTTTCAAGTCAACTGTAACAAGGAAATCTTTTCCTCCATTTTTTAAATATAATTGTACTAATTTATCAATTTGATAAATAACTGATTAAATGGAAAAATCTGTAATCCAAACAGTCGTTAAACCATAGCAAAAAAAACATCACAAGAACTAAAACAATAGAAAAGCCGCGAATCCTTCATTATTTTAATTTAACAGTTGACATAACCATTATGGACGCTCCTCCCGACTAGTGGAGATAGCGGTGGATACTGGGTGCAAAGTAATGACGTAATACGTATGACGGTATGTTAACTGTCCTAACAATTTTCAACGCGGTATGTCGCCAAAATTTGTTTCGTATGGATAATTTTTGTTGTATTGTTGTATGTTGTACGTTGTAGTACTATACAACATTGCATATTTCTGTTTTTGTCGAACTCACGTCATTTACTGATCCTCTCGATTCCACTAGGGCTATTTCAAAGGAGAGATACTGAATACCTGTATATAAAATGCATACCATCAATGGAAAAATACTAAAGTAAATTTGTTCATGTGGTTTTTTTGTCCCATTTTCACTACTTGTCAAACCATTTCCATGGCTTAATTGTTTAAAAAATATATAACCGTATCATGATAATATTTTATAATTTAATTTTTTCAGAGTGCACAAACGATAGGCATTGCACCATTTGCTGGTATCTTTTTTGGAGTTATTTTGGCACCATTATCAGATTTTCTTATTAAAAGAAAAATTGTTAGAATTGTTAACGCCAGAAGGATTTTCCATACAGTTGGTAAGTCTTTTTATAATTAATAAAATTATTATGTAGTACAAAAAATATCAAATTTTAACGTGTTAAATTTGCTTTCATTTAAAACTTATTCTAGTTTGCTTATTCTAGTCCTCTTAAACCAGAAAAGCCGTGAGTTTTAATATTTTAAAATAAACACCCTGTTTATTTTGCAAGATGTAAATTCTACATGCCATTTCTGATATAAAACTGTGTTATCCTATACCAATCTTTATTCTTTATCGAGAAAATAACGATTGTAAATATCCATTTTAAAATAGGAAATTTCATGCCACTTCCTGGAAAACTGGAAGTGATAGGTAGATGTTATATCCAAAATCAGTATCTAATAATCCAAAATTATATTCCAAAAATTTAAAAATATATGCTTTTATTCGAGAAAATAAAAGGCTTGGCAGTGACTTGTAGTCACCCGATATAAATAATTCTGTTCCCGCTTCAAAGTGCTTTTAATTTAAAACAGAATAAAAAAGGAGACATTTAATTTTTTTTAATTAAAATCGCAGCTGTTCTTAAGAACTCTTAAAAATTGCTTTTTTACGAATTCATTGAGTCAACTATTAAAACTACCCTTAAATAAAAAGATTTACATATAACAATTATATTTTTTTACTTTTTGCTCTCATGCTAACCTACATATTGACAAACAAAAATTACTTATTTTAATTCTCTTTGGGTAGGGGTGTAATTATCCTAAAATTACAGTAATCCAAAAAATAAATTTTAAAACGTTTTCTTTTAACTATTTATTTAATGGTTTTGAATGTGTTAGCATACAAAATTTGTAAAACATATTTTTACAACCCTAGGGGGATAGGGTTAACTACTCTTAAATAACAAAAAAAAAATTAAAAATAAACGTTTTTTGGTTTTGGATACAAACAAAACCTTTGGGTCATTGAATTGGTCGTTAATTCTTATTTCATTTTATACAATATTGTTGCTTGAGCAAAAAATAATTATATTTAATTGCATTCGCAAATCGCCGGTATTTGCCGAAAAAAATACCATTTGGCACGCTTTTAGGAGTATATTACCTTATTTACAATGTCGTCAGATCTTGCCTAAACTTGCCTTTTATTAGGTTTTTTATTGTTAGTATTAATACCAAAGCGCTTTTGTTGACATTTTAATCCCATTATTCGTTGCTTCTGTTTTTTATCTGATTATCGTCTTTAAAAGCAAACTACTGTTTAACCAGGATAGAAAAATAAAAAGGATTTTTTCGCGACTTACCGTTTTTAACTACTGGTTGATAGCAGTTCTTTCCCCCACCATACTAACCGTGTTTAACCCGCCTATCCTCGCAAAAACGAAACGGTTTACGTATGTCAACTTACATACTAATCGTTTAATACACTTTTAAGTTTAAATTTAAATGTAAGGTCTTTGGAGAGTTAAGAACTAAGTCCAAAAGATAATATATAAAAATTTTTCATTTAATAAGATAATAGGTGTTTCCAAGTCAACTATAACAAGAAATTTTTCCTTATGATTTAAATATAATTGCACTAATTCATCCATTTGGAAATTAACAAATACACCAAAAAATTTGCAATCCAAATAGTTGTTAAACCATATAGCAAAAAAAACATCACAAGAACCAAAACAATAGAAAAGCCGCGAATCCTCCATTATTTTAAATTTAAACTTGACATAACCATTATTAACGCTCCTCCTGACTAGTGGCGATAGCGGTAGATACTGGGTACAAAGTAATGACGTAGATACTGACGTCAGAAGACCTTCCCCTACGTTATCGCTTCTCGCAAAAATAAACCGGTATGTTAACTATCCTAACAATGTACAACGCGGTATGTCGCCAAAATTTGATGAAAGTCAAAGAATTTAAAGAATGCCAAATTTGTTTAAAAACAACCAAAAGGTTGTTGCCAAATTGTAAATAACTTTAATTTATCATTTAAGTTTTAGGTACTTTAATACTTTCTTTTTTAAATACAGGACAAATATTTATGTTTTTATGTCCTTAAGTATCAAAAGTAATGTATTTAATAGTTCTTTCAATATTTTTTCTTTAACCTAATTAAATTTATTGGAAATGTTGTTTGGATTTGGCAATGCTGCCATGTAGTAACAGTTTACAAACTGTTAATACATGACCGGAAATAGTCAAGCTTGATATTGTATCAATTGGTATACTGTCAGAAGATGCTCAGGAGGCTAACCATAAATACTTACGCGCATACAGAAAATATTTTTCAAGAAAGTTTTTAAGATATTCGTTATAATTTCTTAATTAATTCCGACCCCGTGATATCACATATGAGGCCAACACTTAACAACGATCGCGATCGTTCAGAAACAATTTCTTTAGATGTAAACGAACTTTTAATTAAAAAATACCATTTACATTTTTTGAAATATCATACATTTTTGAAATTCTCATTATAAAATTAAATACATCGATTTTTTTTTAATTTTCACTTCTAGATATATTTTTGTTCATAGTTTTAGTTTTGCGTTTGTGAACTTTAATTTATTAAAAAAATAAAATTTTATAAAACATAGGTTAACTATTATTTTTTACAAACCACAATTCTCTCTTTAGAAAGAGATATATAATATGTATGTACACATTTAAAAGTCATCCCACCCGTTTGCTTAAAAAGTTGCTGATCATTAAGTTCAATAGAGTATTCGATTTACTTTAAAAGACACTGAAGCAATAAGTACTCTAGGACAGTAGACACGGAGATATTGGTGCATGTCCGGCCTACCCTATCACTCGTCCTACTGTGCGCCGTCATCCGTCTTCGTATTGGAAGTGGAACAGGGACAATTGTTGTCGTTCTCTTTTCAATCTGGGGCCATACCATATTCATCCTACTTTATTGCATTAAAATTGGCATCCAAGCTCTTGCCTTGCCAATCGTATACACAATTGTTAATGCAATACACCATTAAGTGATGTTTTCGTGTGCAAAATCTTATATACTTTTAACTTTACTATTTTTTTTATTTCTTTGCAGGTGCTATTGGTAACGCTCTCGTTTTAATAGGGATGACTTTTATACCAGCTGGAAGCACTGTAGAGATAGTTTTAACCCTGTGTATAATGAATGTATTTATTATTACGTGTGGCGTGGGTGGGGCAGCACTAAATATTTTAGATATCGCTCCAAGGTTTGTTGGTGTGATATCTGGATACAGTTCTCCAATTTCTACATTTATTTCTCTTTTTGCTCCCATGACTCTTGACTGGGTTGTTACAAAAGAAGTAAGTTATTAGCCAATTATTTTTTAGTAAGTAATTTAATAAAATTAAACATCATCTAACTAATAAGAAAAAAAACATTTTAGTCTGCAATTTTTTTAATAAACGTAATGCTGGGTGTCTGGTTATAATTTAATACCCTATTTACAAGGTTTAATAATTTTAAAAATGGTAAATTTAAAAGCTGTAGAGATTGTCCCGAACCACCAGGAGTTCATTGTAAATTAAACAAATAAACAACGTAAATTTGGACTGTTGGGTTATTTTAGTGAAACCAGTCGAGCAGCAAGGATTATTTAGCGATACCTAGAAATTCTTATTTAAAATAGGAGCCAAGTTCGTATCTAAAAATCTTGGCCCCTTAAAGCAGTAAAATCTAAATTTAGACTAAGTTCTGCCCACAATTGTGTTTCACTCTTTTTTACTTGGCAGGTTTTTTACTGATCTGTCAGTAATATTAAATAAAATTACTCAGATAGATAGATCGGTAAAAAACCTGCCAAGTCAAAAATATGTGGAACATAATTGTTGATAGAACTTGGTCTAATATTAGAGCTTGGTACTTTAAAAGGCCGATATTTTTGGATAGGAACTTGGCCCTTATGTTACATAAGTGTTTTTGTTAAGCTTTATATAACTTCTCCTGCAAATATTTCTAAAATTTCTAAAAAATATTTAAAAACTAGGATTTTTGACTAAAAAGTAGGATATTCTTTTTAAAATAATCAGACTTGGTATTTTTTTTAATATTATTTATACGATGTTTATTTGTTTAACTTAAGGAAGTTTAAAGGTTTATGGAAGCCCAATAATATGACCCATTTGATCAAAAATGTCCGGCCCACTATGAACATAACTGTCAAGAAGGTTTCTTTATGATTCTGCGCAGTAATTAATTTTGTTTATGTTACCTGCATGAGTTGACACTATTTTATTGTACTTTTTTACATATTATAAATTTATAAAATATTGTATGAGCCTAACACAAACATCAGTCTAAATTATGGTTAGCTTTTACTTTTCTTGACCCTCGCCGATTTTGATGATTTTTTTTCATACGGAGGCGCTGACGTCAAATCTAAAGTAAGTTTTTTTCGACAACGTTTTATTTTCCAGATATCGATCCTTTAATAGGAGAATTAAATTTAACTTTTTTACACTATATTGCCCTGCTACACGAAACTATCATACAATGTTTAAAATTTACTTAAAAAAATCATGTTGTCATTAATTTTATTAGGATTTTTGGTAAAAATACAGACCTTCCAAAAATATCGACCATTTAAATAGAAGGCTGTAAAGTAGCGCCATCAATTCTTTCCATACTAAATTAGAGAATATAAAATCCAATATTACACAATCATTTTAAATATTCCATAATAGTTTCACCAATAATTTAATAACCAAAAAATTAAAAAAAAAACAGTATGAACGTGAAACGATAGTTAGTTTGAATTTGACATTTGATGATGTCAGCCTAATACATGGTAAGAAAGAATTATGGAAGTCCGAATCTGACTTACTCTTTATTCCGCGGGCCTTTTCCCCTATTATTGATGCCCTGCACGCGAGGACAATTTTGTTCTACAGCATTGGCCTTCCGTAAACCCTTAAACTTTCTTGGTTTCATTTAAGAGAAGATCATAGTGATTTAAAGCAGTCTCTTATTTGACTTTTGTATTAACCATTCTTTTCGTATTTTTTAATAAAACCTGTAAATAGGGTGTCGGTTGTAATAACACCCTGTACTTATGGTTCACAAGCATCTTTGAATCATATAAAAGAAAAATATATTTATTCTTGTAGGATGATCCTGCCCAATGGAGAATAATATTTCTTATCACCGGTGGTATTGTACTAGTAACTACAATATTCTTCATTATATTTGCCACTGACAAGAGACAAGATTGGGACAACGAGGACGAAGAAATAGTCGAAAGTAACGACAGCTAAACCTAACCTATACATCCACGAGAAATGTCTTGTATTAAAAAGGAACTCTAAATAATTAAACACCGCTATCATTTTACAATGTTCAGTTGCTTTTACTTTTTCCACAAGAGAGAAGTATTGTAAGGTCAATGTGCTATATCACAGAACATTTAAAAATTTTTAATTTTAAGAATGGTTTATAGAAAAACTACGAAGGTGCTTGGTATGAAAATTGTTTAATTCTGTAGACTGTTATTATAAGATGTATGTAGAACATTATATTGCGCTGTAGCCTTTAATTTTTAAAAATAATCGTAATTTGACAAAAAAAAAACATAAAAAATAATGTTTCTTTTTTTTTCTTATTACTATAATACGGATATACCAGAATCAGGGACATGAGAAAAAAAAACGTGTACTTTATTACGGGAGTCAAAAACATGGTTTCTACTAAATTTAATAATAAAATTTCAATGTAGATTAAAAGAAAATGTAATAATTATAAGCACAACATCAATATATTTTCTTAAAATTTGTAAGATAACATTAATTTAATTTTGTTGGCATACTCCAAGTAGGACATAAAAAGTTAGCATTTATTTTTGTTGTATTTAAATCATAGTTGATGTGGTATTGAATACAATCAAAACTTTACTCAGTATTTCCTATTTTGCGAGAAAAATCAAAATGACACGGCATAATGTACTAGGCTAGCTTAGTGTATCTTTGCAATCTTCGCGATTTGGTGTTCTAGGATCCCTAAAAGAATGAGTTTCAAATTTTATCAGTGTGTCTAGCGATTTGTTGACATACTGGTGTGTTCTACTTTAAATCGGCTGATCCAAGAAAGATGAAGTTTTGCATTCAATTTCAACTTGTACTAACTTCGAACCCGAATTTGTTTGATAATTTATGTACAGGGTGTCCCAAGTTAGAGCCTTATCATTGGGATCTCGAAAACTTGAAGAAATACGAGGTAAAGGCAAAGTTGCGCAATTTGATGCTGATTTACATGTTACCATTAAAGTTTAAAATTTTTAAATACATCCAGAGATTTTGAAAAAAATCGCGATTTAATTTTTATTTTTTATGACTCTATTTGAAAAGATATAACAAAATAAATTTCACATTATCATTTCTACTTGTTTCGTCTCATAAGACAGCGTTGTTAGATTTACACATCGACGTTTCGTCATTGAGCTGCCATTATCAACTTTGTTTTTCTAAATACGATCCTGGATTTTTTATTACGGATTTAAAGGGCTTTTAAGGTCTTAAATCAAATGATGTATTATTCGAAAAAATCATTTTAATAATTTCCTAGTAAGATCTTACCAAAAATCTATTATTTGTCTCTCTCTAGCACATAATTTATTATCGAAATTGCCACTATTATAAATTTTTTGAATAAGCGCGATACACATTTGGGTTTAAGGACCTTAGAAGCTTTTAAAACCCGTAATAAAAAATCCAGAGCCCTATTAAAAAAAAAACAAAGTTGATGATGACAGCTTAAAGTCAAAACGTCGGTGTGTAAATCTAATAACACTATCTTGTAGAACAGAAAAAGTAGCAATGAGAACGTTAAATTTATTTTGTTATATCCATTCAAATGGATTTACTTATAGAAAAATTAAAATGAATTCGGGAATATTCGGTTTTCTCCAAAAGTCTTTAAAAGAGTTCAAAATTTTAAAACTTTTAAGGTATCAATTTATTTAGTATCAAATTGTGCAACTTTGCCTCCATTAACCGACCTCGAATCTCTTTAAGTTTCTGAAATCCCAATGATGAGGCTCAAATTTGAGACACCCTGTACAGGGTTAGCACCCAAAATTAAAGTTTAGGGTTTTAATCGTATGACTCCAAAGTGGCTCCCAAAAAAGGTAAAACGTTTTAGTCGGATTGAATTTTTCCCAAACTAAATATTTCATATTCGTTTCACTTCCAGAAATTATAATGTATTCTGGTTTATAACTTCCAAACAGCTTAACCAGAGCAGATAAAACTTATTTACTTATTTGTTGTTAATGACAAGGAAAATTCTGCCCCTTAATAGTTTTTTTTAAGATAATCACGATTTTTAAATATATTTTTATACATGACATAGCTCATAAGGTTTTAATAAATTGATATTATAGGATAAAATTTCAAACATTATTGTTCGAATGACTCTAAAGCTGTTACCATTTAAGGATTATTTTGCTCAACAAACTGCACAAACAAATTTTTGTTTTGCTGGAGGATCTAAAATATTTTTAGGCATAAATGTATATATTATTTATTACCAAGTTATCCTATTTAATCGGTGAATAATAGTTTAGGTATTAGATAACTTTTATTTTTTTTTTTTACTTTGTTTATGTAATATATTCTTTTATGTTATTTTTATTCTAAAGTAGTTTAAATAATTTTGTAAATATAGTAAATATTTTCGTATCGTCGACACCTATATAAAAATATGTAAAAGGTAACACTTAAAAAAGGGGCGTTTTGAAATAGGACAATTAATAAAAAATTGCGCTACCAATGAACTAAAAAATTAAGAACTGTGAAAAAGTTTAACAAAATTTGGCATAAAAAGCTGCGGTGCCAAAGCCACATAGGTATGTCCAAATGGCATCTATTGAAAATGAAATATGAAAAATCACTTTTGTCGAAAATAATATCTAGTAGAGTAAAAAAATTAAAACAATACAAATGAGGTTTTTATCGATAATTTGATTTATTATAAAAATAAATCCTCTTTAAATTTATAGATTTTGTATGTTGTATAAATACGACTACTTTATGTAGTTGACTCCATTTGTTTAAGCTACTGGTGTAAAAAGAGTTGCTAATAAAACACCAGTAGTTAAAAACGATAATTTTTAACTTTTAATATTAAAAATAATGGCCAAAAAGCAGAACATACACGATAACGAAGCACAAAAAAGTGATTTTGATTTGTTAGATGGCCTCCACTACACTACAAAAAAGGGAAAGAAAAATATATGACTCAAGTCATATCGCCTTTGTCCACTGATATATTCATATTTTTTTCAAATACCGACTGTTACTGATTTATTGACACTTTTCCTCATGTCAGGGACAATATTCATTTTACTGGTGTCTGTTTGGTTTTATACCTGAACCGAAAATTTGGTAATTTTGTAATTACATGTAATTGAATAATTCAAGATTGGCTCATTAAATTATTTTTTAAATGGCACGAGGCCTTTGTCAGATTGGTCTCTTTAAAACGTTATCTTACATTTTTGATGTAAAATGTACAGGGGAGCCAATAATTGACCCCCTTAAAATTTACATGGGATTTCCTATGTTTCGCCTAGCGACGCACCACCCGGTATAAACAAGTAAACAGTTTTTTTTATTTATGAAAAATCTTTAGAATTTTAACTTTATGTTGTTATAAACTGCGTAAACCAATCTATTTACTTTATATTCAAATTATTTTTTATTTCAAAAGAAAAGAAAATATTTCACCTAAAATAACATATTAACCTTTTAGAGTAAAAACAAACTTTTTTTGAACCATAAAATCTTTTAACTTTTTTGTCCAATTTTACTAATAAATTAAAAACAGTGCATAAATATTTTATAAATATTGTTATCCTAAACCGCAGAAAAAAAGGAATCTATTTTATTCTACACGATATTTTTACTGTGCGAAAACAGCCTTAACTTATCAGAACTAATCAGTATTTCCCTACTTTACAGCTTGTGCCAGAAGGGGAGGGGTAGGGTTAATTCGTGCATCTTTTTGGATGACAAAATTACAATCTATTTATTAAAACTAGTGCTTAATTAAAGCATTACATTCGAAAAATATGAAGTAAAATTTTCATGAAGTAAAATTTTTATGAAGTAAAATTTTCATGAAGAAAAATTAAAAAATACGGCAATGGCAGCCATTATTTGAAAGCGTCCTGAAAAAAAGTAGAATTACGGTGCCCCTCATAACTAGGTGCTGGATCATCTAAAGTCAAAAAACTAAGTTTTTTTGTGAGATAATCCCCTTCCCCAGGTAACGCTTGGAAAGTTTTTCGAAATTTCAATTTTTCACTTTTTGGGAACATTTCGAAGTGAAAAAGATGATTTTTGCAAAAAAGTCGGCTAATTTGTTACTATAAAATAAAAAATATTAACAAATTTAAAAAAACCCTTTAGCTTTACCTCGTAAATTATGTACAGAAATAGTGTTCAAAATTTTAAAGAATTAGTGCAGTAGTTTTAGCTACCGACTTTGAGAAAATTTAAGTTGTCGGAAAAACGCTCTTAAGTTTTGAACACTAAAAAAATTGGTACGTAAAACGAATAGAAACGAGTTTTATCGGCTTACCGCTTACTTCTGTATCTTCGTTAGTTTTGCTCCGATCTCTCTCAAATGTTTACACAATATTCTTAAAAGGTTCTTTAATCAGAAAATTAAATTTAAAAAATGCAAAAAAGCTTAAAAACCTTACCCCTCTTTTAAATATATTGCGAGGAGAAGCTCCTTTAGTAAGGTAACGCTTCGATTCGTCTTTGTTCAGAAGCTTAGCGCATATACTACGTATTTAACCAAATGACAACTGTCCTTTCTTGATGTCCCTCCTAAATAAAATTAAAGGAAAAATAGAATTTTCTGAAAGTCGCTAATATAAGCACTGTTTAATAAATTATATGTTGTTATATTTAAAACGTAAAACTTTTTTTATTATCTGATGTATTACTGGTTTCCATAGCAACAAAAACTACAGAAAAAACCGACTTTGTAGTGCCAATAGCTCTCTGGCAGCCCACCAAGGTCCTGAAAATGGTAATAGAAGTTATAAATATTTGTAGCATTAAGAGCTTAATTATTTTTAATGTTTTGGCATAATAAGTTATATAAAATACATAAAATATTGTGTTCCAATTGGATTATTTTTTGGTTCTGAATTCTTAGCCCATAAAAAACGTTAAAAATTCGTTGAGATAAATCCCTATCCCATTGTTTTCAAATTTTTAAAGATTATTTAATTCTTTTGCTATACTTTTCGCATGACAAAAATATCTTGTCTGTTTTATTTCTTTTTAACTAGCGCAGACCCTGCTTTCTATAAAATTATTTTAGTCAACAAATGTGATTTCTGTTGTGGAAAACATTTTTGAATGTAGAAGCACAGTTTATACCGTACAACGAATCAGTTATTTAACTCTGTTAATTTGGATGATGCCAGCTTTGACTTTTTTATTATTTCCTCATATTTCGCGCACGCGCTCCATGTGTTAAAAATGTCGTGATTAAATCGCAGGCTGGAGCTCGACAGGGCCGGACTTAAATTAATTTAATCAAATTAGTAAATTAAATGAAATGCAGCCACTTGTGGAATTGGTGAAAAAAGAACCCTAGGAAACGTAATTGAGAATGATCAGTTATTTACACATAATTTGATAGCTGGTAGGCAGGTAGGTTTAAATAGGTGGAAAAAATTGCATAAAATTATGTATTTGAAAATTTTTATTTAAAAACTGGTTCAGCCGTTCATAATAAAACCATTAAAGGCTGGGCTACCTCAAGAAAAATAAATGTTGATATTAAAAGACATAGGACGAATATACATAATTGATTTATTATTCTTGTAGGTAGCCATTTTAATAAATGAAAGTCATGTTAAAAATTTGTAAGTATATTTAACAAAAATATATAATGTGGTCAAGTGACCAAGAAAAAAAAATTCGAGTAAAGTTTTATTGGTCATACGAAATTTAAATAATAGGCCACTTTCACATGCCGGGAAAATGAAAAATTATGAATTTTTTTGACTCATACCGAGCAAACCGAAGTAAGCCGAGAATGAACATTACAGTACAGTATAAGATTTAAAAATGTGAAGTAGCCTATTATCACACACATAGAAGAATCACCATCCAGTAAATAGCTAAATCAAAAACTAAAGTCATAAAATATAATTCTTAAGCCTACGTACACACAAGATATAGAGGAAAAAAATTACCTTACAGAGTTTCAAAGTAACCCGAAGTTTCAAGGCAGCAGTTAAATTATTCAAATAACTACCTTAGTAAAATAAAATGAATACCTATACATTTCTAGAACCACTGGATAGAAATTACTACAAGGGTAACAACCGTATTCTGATTCAGGATCTAGTTTTCGAAAAAAAATTAACTTTAAAAATATGACATATCTATTTTCTTGTCGCTATATTTTTCTTTGAGTTTAAATGTATGGTTATATTACCTTACACTTATAAATAATAGGCCTAAAAATGCTGAAGAATATTAATATTCTAAAGCTGGATTGGCTTTCTTGTAACTTTTGCAGACAAAACAACGCACAACCATGGTTTTCAACAATGAAACCTGAACACATTAGTCACCTTTTTACAAATTAATTGTCAAAGAATCCAACACACTTAAACAAATCACCTGAAATCACCGAAAAATAAACAACGCCTCCAACCTCCAAACAATTCAATATACCAGCTGACCTGACGATCAAAAATAAATGAAAAAACCGATAGACCAGCCCTGACTGGTGCGTTCACTTTCTGATTCAATCAGGCGCGGCATCTGTTCATCTTTCTCTGTTGTGGTAAAACTGTCGTAACAGAAAAAGACAAAACTAGACCGGATTGGTTATTATAAATAAAAGAAATCGTCCTCATATCAATTGGCAGGTTGAGCATGCCCAGAATATGAGGAAAGTGTTCCTATTGGTTGAATTCTATGGCTTCAAAACAGGTGGAGAGTTAAATAACTGATTCGTTATACGGTATAAACTGTGGTAGAAGTAATGACCGACCTAAACCCACTTGACCTTGCAGGAATGAAAAGCAATTAAAATATTATCTACCTATTGTTCCTAAACAAATACCAAAATTAAATAAAAAACCTTTGTAATAACCGATTTATTTAAATACCTGATGAAATATGTAATATGCAGAAACAAATAAAACACTACAAAAATTGCGTTGTTTTTAATTTTTTATAAGAATTTTATTAAGCTGTTTAGTTTCTTCTTGGGTAGTAAGACATACCTACAGCCGCCTTTACAAAGTTTTCCACAATTTGCGGCAATTTGTTGCTTTTTCTACAAAATACAGCAACTTTTTCTGTCTTCCACTTGTGGAGAGACAAATCTTCCACTAAATTTTGGTTTCCCCCGGAGTGTAGCTACGTTTACACCAAAGTCTTCAACTAAGTGTTCCACAAGTTGTGGCAATTTGTTGCTTTTTCTACAAAATACAGCAACTTTTTCTGTCTTTCACTTGTCGAAAGACAAATCTTTTACTTAATTTTAGTTTCCCGCGGAGTGTCGGTAAAGATCAAAGAAAGTTGACAACTAAAAGTAGAAGATTTGTTGCTGCGCGCTTTGCATAAGCAACTTGTAGAAAACCATTAGGGAACTGGAGAACTACTACCTAAACCTTTTGCGCCAATTCTTTGGCAACAAGTTTTCCACTTGTTTCTTTAAATTTGAGAAGAGCAACTTTTAGTTTTCTACAAAAAATCTTCCACTTGTTGCTCTAATTTAAGAAAAGCAACTTTTAGTTGACAACTTTCACGACCGAGTGATGATCGCGTTGTTAAATTTAACAATGGACTTAGCAATTGTTAAAAGTTAACAACGGTTAAAATGTTTAACAAAACGTCATTGTCAGTGTTATTCAATGATTTTAGTAGGCAACCTGTCAAAATCTGACATTTTGTTAAACATTCCAAACCATTGTTAACTTTTAACAATTGCTAAGTCCATCGCTAAATTTAACAACGCGATCATCACTCGGCCGTTTTAGTTTTCTACAAACGATCTTTTGTCAACTTTGATGTAAAAAGATCAAAAAAAGTTGACAACTAAAAGTGAAAGATTTGTTGCTGCACGCTTTGCACAAGCAACTTGTAGAAAACTAGTGGAAAACTGGAGAACTACTGCCTAAACCTTTCGCGCTAATTCTTCAGCAACAAGTTTTTCACTCGTTTCTCTAAATGTGAGAAGAGCACTTAATTTTCTACAAAATATCTTCCTTTTGTTGCTCTAATTTAAAAAAATCAACTTTTTGACAACTTTTAGTTTTCTACAGACAATTTTTTGTCAACTTTTAGTTGTCAACTTTGGTGTAAACGCGCCTTAATACTTTTTAGTTAAAACTCTTTCCTTTTGCACAAATACCTTTTTTACCTGAGCTCAACATCTTTGGTCGGATAGATACTTTTAGTACGAGAGCCAGTTGTATCTGATTTAAACTTTTCCTACAATGTTGCGTTGCCCGACGTCCTACAGTATACACAAAAAACAATATAAGAACACAACAGGGTAAAAAGATAAATATTACCTAATGGTAAAAACAATCTTAATTTGAAAGAAAAATTATTTGGCTTTTCTCCAGAATAAAGATATTTATATATTATTTTTAAAAATTATACTTTTTTTAGAGATTATTATGGAGAGCTAGTCTGCTTCCGCTATAATAGTAACAAAAAATATGAAAAGACATAAAAAGGTTTAATTCTTTATAAAATTGAATTGTTTTAAGTACTATAATAAAATAATAATTTTTAGGAAATTATATAAAAACAGAAAATATACTTACTTGAAAACATTGGCAACGCGTTATAAGATATATATGTTATTTCAAACTTATTGGTTATCGACGGACGGGTGTAGCACATAAATTATTTGATTATATTACTTAAAACAGATAAGAAACTAAAAAATTGTGTTTTATAAACTGACATTGACTTCTGACATGACTTTTTAAAAAAATAGTTACTGGTAAAGGTACACGTGTAGGTACCTTTAATATTTAAAAAATATGTATAAAAAAGTAAATAAAACTTTTAGCCATATAGATAGGTTTTTATAGTTTATTTTAATTTCTGGGAATATCAACTTAAAAGAAAAATTATTTGGCTTTTCTCCAGAATAAAGATTTTTATATATTATTTTAAAAAATTATATATATATTTTTTTTTTTATTATGGAGAGCTAGTCTGCTCTCGCAATAATAGTAACAAAAAACATGAAAAGACATAAAAAGGTTTAATTCTTTATAAAATTGATTTGTTTTAAGTACTATAATAAAATAATTATTTTTATGAAATTATATAAAAATGGAAAACAAACTTACTTGAAAACATTGGCAACCCGTTATAAGATACATATGTTATTTCAAATTTATTGGTTATTGACGGACCTATGTAGTACATAAATTATTTGATTATATTACTTAAAACAGATAAGAAACTAAAAAATTGTGTTTTGTTAATTGACATTAAAAAAAAATAAACTATAAAAAATCTTAATTTGCTTACTAACATAACGTTTAATTATAAAAAATACAGTAGTTTACGTAAAAGTGGAGTTTACTTCAAAGTCAATAAAACCAAGTTTTGTTAGTGGACCTATTTAAGTATGATTGGCCTTATATTCGTTTAAATAATTATTACAACAAAAAATAAATTTTTAAAAATGAACATACCTTTAGTATGTGCACTCACACAAAACTTATCTTATTTTTTTTTGAGCTGCCATTTTTACACAATGTTGCATATATATATATATATATATATATATATATATATATATATATATATATATATATATATATATATATATATATATATATATATATATATATATATATATATATATATATATATATATATATATATATATATATATATAAAATATATATATATATATATATATATATATATATATATATATATATATATATATATATATATATATATATATATATATATATATATATATATATATATATATATATATAGATATTAAATAAAGAAGTCTGTGAAGTGGGACCCCCCTTTTATTCCTTTAAATATTCAAATTGCAAAAAAATGTTTTATACAAAAACATTTTTGTTTTTGCTGTTCTATATTTTGCGAACAACGTTATGTAAACAGGGTGTATCAAAAAGCCCGTACAAGGACAAAGTTAATTTTTTTATATGACTCCCTATATTTTTTGTTACATTTTTGTTTTCTACATAAAATTCTAGATATTTTTTATCTGGCATATCATATCCCTATATTCAATTGTTTACGAGATATTCTTATTTAAATACAAATTTAGAATAAAAAAATCCGCTCATCTCTTAATGTTGTTTTACGTTTCTATGGTTTTAGTAGAGTGACATAACAGCCATAGAAATAATTAATAAGTAATTAGATATCACATGATAAGTAGAAATAGGTAAAACCTTAAACAAGAAAAAAACGATTAAAAATATTTTTTTTCAGATTAATAAAACTGTCATTATGACATTTTTATTAATCTTTATAGCATATATGGTTATTATGCAACTCTCAAAAAACCGCTGAAACCATAGAAACGTTAAACAACATTAAAAGATGACCGGATTTTTCCCTTCTAAATTTGTATTTAAATGCGAATATCTCGTAAACAGTTGAATATAGGGATATAATATGCAAAATAAAAAATATCTAGAATTTTATGCAGAAAACATAAATGTAACAAAAAATATGGGGAGCCATTTAAAAAAATGAACTTTGTACTTGTACGGACTTTTTGATACACCCTGTATACATAAAGTTGTTTGCAAAATATAGAGCAGCAAAAACTAAAACATTTTTGTATAAAATATTTTTCCCAATTTGAATATTTAAAGCAATAAACGGGGGTCTCACTTCACAGACTTACCTGATATATATATATATATATATATATATATATATATATATATATATATATATATATATATATATATATATATATATATATATATATATATATATATATATATATATATATATATATATATATATATATATATATATATATATATATATAAATATATGTACAAAAATTTTCAACTTAAAATCTTAAAAATTGTCGAAGTTATACCCAATATAAGTAAGTATTAATATTTAACATACAATTTTACTTAGCGCTATCGTGCATACAACGAAAACTTTAGACGTATTTTTCTAAACCACTTTTTTCAACACGGTAGGATCGACTTTTCGAAAACTAATGGACCGATTTTGTTTTTTTTTTAATTTTTGTACTTTCATTGGCTAAGGTTTTACATAGCCGTTTTTCAAAATTCAGAAAACTAATATTTTTTTAAAGCCTTTCAAAAAAAGGGCGTCAAAAAATAAACACATTTTTTAAACCAGCGCCACTTTCTTAAAAAAAAAATGAAAAAGACCGCCACGTACAACGATAGCGATTGTTGTATAGATTAATAGTTTTTTTGTTTTTTGCTTTCGAAAGATTTTTTACCGCTGTATCGTTGCCACCAGAGAAAGTTTTTTTTTATTACGTCATTACATTTATGTATATAACCAAAATAATTTTTAATATTTTTTAATATAAATTGGTGTACATATAGCTAAATATATGTTAATTAAATTATGATTTGTCCTATCTATAAATAATTATCCCTACCTACAAAAAATTCATGAAAATCACTTAATTTGGGCCCCTTCACAATGGTGTTCCCTCTTATCAAAAAAAAAAAAAAAACGCTAATTGTCCCGAAAGTTGCCCCCTCTCCGATTTTGACCAAATTTTTGGTATTCGGGGGTTTATTGGGGCACTGATTACGAATCTGAAAAAATACTTTTTCGGCAACGTTTCGTTTTCAAAATATTCATCATCAAAGTTAAAAATCAGACTTACCGTATTTACATTATTCCTCCTTCTTTATTCATATTAGCACACAATATTTCACAAACACCTTTTAAAAATTGTTTTTATATTTATTTTACGTCTTTTTTCCATTTAATTGCAAACATCCACTTTCACACGCCCCAACGTGGCCGCAACCATGTATACACTAGTTGTTTTGTAAGCAAATATGGCTGCTGCCTTTAAACTTGAAAGTTCGCAATTTCATGGAAAAAAGGTGTAAAATAAATAAAAATACAAGGTTTTAAAAGGTTTTTATAAAATATTGTGTGCCACTTTAGTGTAAATATCAAGAATTGTGTACAAAAGGAAGCGAGAATATAGTAAAAATGAGGTAAGTTTGATTTTCAAATTTGATGATGAATATCTCGAAAACGAAACGTTGCCGAAGAAAATATTTTTCAGATTTCTGTTTTAATATCCTGATGGAATCTTTCTCCCTGTTTTTCACTGAAGTCGCCTAAGTTTTCTGGAAACCGATCTAAGTGACTGTGGAGGTAATGAAGTTTAATGCTCATGTTACAGCCAAGACAATTAAATTTTGAAAGCATATTTTCTACTAGTTCTATGTAATTCTCTGCCTTATGATTTCCAAGAAAATTTTGTATTACTTCAACAAACGAACACCAAGCATTCATTTTAACTTCGTTCATCGATTTTGAGAAATCTGGATCTTTAACAGGCTCTCTTATCTGAGGACCATCAAATATTGCTTATTCCAGGAAATGGATGTGACAAGTATCCAAAACATTGTCCATCTTGATCTAAAGCTTTAACGAATTGCTTCATAAGCCCCAACTTGATATGCAAAGGTGGCGATATTATTTTTTCTCTTGCAACTAAAGGTTCGTTGATTACGTTTTGTTTTCCTTGAATTATGACATTTCTCAAAGGCCAATCTTTTTTATCCCAATGCTGATTTTTGCCCTGCTGTCCCAAAGACATAAAAAACAAGGATATTTGGTCTATCCGCTTTGCTGTCCAAGGAGAAAGTTTACCATTTTTAAAACCACACAAATCACCTACTGATGTTCTTCATATTTAATTTTTTCAGGACTAGTGATATTGTTTGGTATTCCTCCTTTAAACTAGTAGAATGACTAATGGGTATTGATCCAAATTTATTACCGTTGTGTGAAAGGACACATTTCAAACTACGCTTTGAACTGTCAATAAAAAGGCGCCATTCATTTGGTGTGTATTTTGATAAACCCATTTTTTCCAGTAGGCCTCTTATATCGTTACAAAAAACCAAGTTATTTTCTTGAGAAAAAAAGGGCAGCAAGTCTCTATCTCTTTTACGGTAAAATGTAATGTTAGTACCTGGATCTAGTAGATTCTTTTCTTTTAATCTAGAGGCAAGTAATTCAGAAGCCTCCTTGGATAGATTTAGGTCTCTAATAAGATCATTTAGTTCTTGTTGATTGAAACGTTGGGGACTTCCGACATCTGCTCGAAAATCACTGTCGTTATCGGATTGCAAATGCTGAATTTCATCAGACGCTGAAGTTTCTGTGTCATCTTCGGGGAGTGTAGGAAGACTACTGAATGTTGGAATGGGTATTTCTTCAGAATGTGGTACTGGTCTTCTTGCTGAATCTAAGTCAGGATATGTACATTTTTGTTTATTCTTACGATTAATGCCTTTAATATTGATACTACAAAAATAACAATCATCGTAATGGTTTTTGCTTCTCTCCAAATCATTGGTACTCCAAACTTTAGGCAGTTCCTCTTTCCCATTGACCATTGCCGCAAATGTTCAACGCATGTTTTACATACTAAATGTGGAGCCCAAGATTTATCCTGGTCTCCCAAGTGGACGCCAAAATAGGCGAGATAAGTTCTTTTTACAAAGTCGGAAATAGGTTTTCTGTTTTCTTTAAAAGTAAATTCACCACATATATAACAGAAAACGTCAGGTTGATTTAAGCAACCACGTCTACTTGGAGATGCGATAAGTTAAATTATTTTGTTTCGACACAACACTGACCACAATGAACTACAAACTGATATCACAATTTCACTTAATACTTATAAAGACTAACAGTAAAATGAACCGTATAAGTGTATAAGTATACATAAAGTAACAACCCAGGTAGCGAAATTCATTCGGGAGGGTTCGGCAGGTATCCGAAATTTGGGTTTTACGATCATGAGGATTTTCAAGTACCTAAATAAGGTAATTTAATTTGAATTTAGCCGGCCGCAAGATTTTGGTTTTGAGCAGTAAAAATATTTTGTCATTATTTTTACCTTTTTTTATACTGTATAATCGATTACCAAACAACTAGAGCTGCTGTGAAAAATTGGAAGACGTTTTTGAAATCAGCGCGTCAAACTTATTTAAAATCAGTTGTAAATTCTTCGGCACCAAAAATAATTTTTTTATTTTGTTGGGCTGTGTAATAATTAAGTTCGTTGCCGTAACAACTATTAATAAAAATGGCTATGCCCTAAATGAGCAGCTTATTTTTTATTTAATGAATTCGCAAAGAGACAAATGTAATACGAAAAAAAGTTACTTTTTGGCCAAAAAATTTTAAGAAAATTTCGTATTATCCGATCGAGCGGAAACAAAAATTACCTGTAGTGAAAATAATGTTTAACCGTTCAACCCCAATTTTTTTGAAAAACTTTTATGTTGTAAAAAATGGTAGACATGCTTGCTCACCCTAAATTAGTTTATTTTAACATTTTCTTATGTTAGCTTCTTGAGATTAAATTGTACTTTTTTATTAATTGTCTAAGGAAAATTTATATTAAAAAATTTAGGATTAAAAGACTCTTAATTTTATTGAAAAAAGAACCATTGCTTTAATAATGACCATTTTGGAATTAGACATATCGAATATATCTTTCTTAAAAGGTTTTCTTAGAGCAACACAAGGTGACACTTATATGTATCCATTTACAACCTATCTGGGAGTCTCGAACTTTTTACTTTGCTTATATTTTTATTTCTAGAAAGTCCTGCTGCTGGCAAAAATTTGTTTTTTCCTACATAACTTTAAATTTTCTAAGTCCTGTGTTAATACATTACCTCTTTAGTCATATAAAACATACGCGGTCTGGTAGTACTTAGGGTACTTGGGCTTTAAGCCCCCTTGGTGCTTTAGTTGTATATTACAGTCATGAAACCGATACTCACCTACGGCGCTTTTGTATGATGAACAAAAGTACAACAAACAACGACATTCATGGGACTATACCGAATGCAAATACTGGCCTGCCTGCGCAAAACAAAATCCTAAAAAATATGGTCACACAAGAGCAACGGATATTATTGTCGAACAGCTCTTGGATATGAGATCAGATCACATTACAGCCGTCTATAACTTTGATAAACTATATAAAGTAAGCTGTAATCCTGACCTATGGACAAAGGAAACACCTTTATTACGTTCCGGTCTGGTTTGTTACACCGATTGTTTAAAGACAGATGATTGAGTGTGGGTGCTGGTGTATTTGAGGTAAGGCTAAGAGCAATCTATAGCTTTCCACTAGGCAAGCAAGCGACAGCATACCAGGCGAAAATCTATACTATCCAGTCATGTATTCAAGAAAATAAGAGACGGAGATAATCACAACAAAAACATACGCAGTGCCTAAAATACCTAAAAGGACTTTCCATTAGGATCAATAAGATAAAACCCCTCTGAGAAATTAAAAGACAATAAAAAATCAGATAAAATGGCAAAAGTAAGTTAATCTAGAAATTTTACGGCCAGAGCCAGTCTTTTGATTATCAAAACCGGCAATGAAAACAACAATAACCAAAAGGTCCTAAAAACTATATTTGGATCGTTGGCAAGCATCAGCTGATCATAGACATGCAAAGGCAACTCTAGGCAACCCTTTAAGAAACTAACAGCTAAGGTCCTCCTTCTGGGTCGCACTCATTTAAGGGGTTACATGGGTTTCGTCGGGGAAAAAATGGCCTTTTTTAAACAATTTATATTTTATGTAAAAAATAAAATTTTTAATTCAAATTCTGTACTGTCAAAAAAATACACATTTGACAAAGAAGTTCTAAAAATGTTAAAAACTCTGCCATTGTGACGTCGTTTCTGGCGACCACTCGGGAAAACGGTACGTCCGCGTTGGCAAGAACTTCTTACAGGATCATCTGAAGTGAACAAAAATTTTTTGTGTTTTAGTTAAGACCATAAACTAGGACTTGGACGAAATACAAAAAGGAAAAATTGGATTTTTGGCAGAACTTTTTACAAAAAAATGAGAATTTTGATTGAAAAAATTTGGCTACATTTTTTTTTAAATAGTTGTAATAAAAAAAAAAATCCTTTGTCCACGTCCTTGTCAATTGTATCTGAAAGACCTGTGTAAAATTTCATAAAAATCGATAAACAAAATCCTAAAAAATATGGTCACACAAGAGCAACGGATATTATTGTCGAACAGCTCTTGGATATGAGATCAGATCACATTACAGCCGTCTATAATTTTGATAAACTATATAAAGTAAGCTGTAATCCTGACCTATGGACAAAGGAAACACCTCTATTACTTTCCGGTCTGGTTTGTTACACCGATGGTTTAAAGACAGATGATTGAGTGTGGGTGCTGGTGTATTTGAGGTAAGGCTAAGAGCAATCTATAGCTTTTCACTAGGCAAGCAAGCGACAGCATACCTAGCGAAAATCTATACTATCCAGTCATGTATTCAAGAAAATAAGAGACGGGGATAATCACAACAAAAACATACGCAGTGCCTAAAATACCTAAAAGGACTTTCCATTAGGATCAATAAGATAAAACCCCTCTGAGAAATTAAAAGACAATAAAAAATCAGATAAAATGGCAAAAGTGGGTTAATCTAGAAATTTTACGGCCAGAGCCAGTCTTTTGATTATCAAAACCGGCAATGAAAACAACAATAACCAAAAGGTCCTAAAACTATATTTGGATCGTTGGCAAGCATCAGCTGATCATAGACATGCAAAGGCAACTCTAGGCAACCCTTTAAGAAACTAACAGCTAAGGTCCTCCTTCTGGGTCGCACTCATTTAAGGGGTTACATGGGTTTCGTCGGGGAAAAAATGGCCTTTTTTAAACAATTTATATTTTATGTAAAAAATAAAATTTTTAATTCAAATTCTGTACTGTCAAAAAAATACACATTTGACAAAGAAGTTCTAAAAATATTAAAAACTCTGCCATTGTGACGTCGTTTCTGGCGACCACTCGGGAAAACGGTACGTCCGCGTTGGCAAGAACTTCTTACAGGATCATCTGAAGTGAACAAAAATTTTTTGTGTTTTAGTTAAGACCATAAACTAGGACTTGGACGAAATACAAAAAGGAAAAATTGGATTTTTGGCAGAACTTTTTACAAAAAAATGAGAATTTTGGTAAAAAATTTGGCTACATTTTTTTTTAAATAGTTGTAATCAAAAAAAAAAAAAAAATCCTTTGTCCCCGTCCTTGTCAATTGTATCTGAAAGACCTGTGTAAAATTTCATAAAAATCGATAAAGTAGTTCTCGAGAAATTTTGCCAACCGACTTTGAAAATATAGTTTCGAGATAAACGCGTTTGAAGATTTAAGTGATAATAAAAGTGGGATTTTCTTTAGCTTAAATTAAATCTTCGATTTCTGCGCCATAAAGTAAGAAACCTTTTGCAGCTGCAATCTACAGAGCATCCTTTTGCTCTTGTCTAAGAAGAGAGTGAAGGAAATGGATAAGAAGGACGAACTAACAATAGACGAGCAGCTGCACCGGCATACCTGCAGCGTGCTTAGCCTAGCTGGCCTCGAGCGCTCGAGTTCTGAAGGCTGTATCTCACTATTACTCGGAACAATTTGAAAATTTAGGACAATATTCAAGAGATGTTGTAGAAATTAATAAGATAATAAAAAAATCGATTTTATGTAACCCCTTAAGACAAATACTAAAACTTTTGACAGGCTACTGTGATCTAAGAAAATAAGCATATATGGTCCCACAACATGCCTTGCGGAGGGAGAAAAGGAAGAAACCTCACTCATAATATGCAACTGCAATACACTGACGTACAGAAAACATACTTCACGGAAATATACGGAGCGAAATACCTCTTTCCATCTTGGTAGAAATCTGTTAGACCTAATAAAGAGAAGCGGACTACGCATAATAAGAAAGGGGGCAATAAACCAACAGGCTGCAGTGCAAATGAGGGCACGAGACTAAAACCAACCAATTAACCAACCAAGGCTTCGTATACTGTCTCAAAATAAAAAAAAAACAATTTCTAACAATCATTTAATAATATGAATCATCATGCTACTAAATATGTAATAAATGGAACTTTTCTTATCTTTAGGATACCCAATTTTGAGTACATTGTTTTCTATTTATAAAATTGGACTAATATTTAACTTAATCCTAATTTTCTGTAATAATTAAAGGTACATTTTTAATGTTTCTTTCACTTAACAGCCAGATATCATGGAAAGCAATAGAAAGTGAAATGCAACTACTACTTATGAATAAATAATCATCCGTTTTTATTTTTCTTAGTGTCCAAAAATTATGAACAAACATGAAGAAATTTTATACCTTACCTCTTTAAAACGATAAAACGCTATTTACTTTTTAACTATTGTCAACTTGCTTTTTTTTTTAAGTTGTGTCGTTCAAAAAATATCTAGGCTAACTGTATAATTTAATTTTTTTAATCAAGAAGGTTGCATTTTACGAGAAAAACACAAGATATAATTTTTATGTAAAAGTGGCTATCTAAAATAATAAGATCCATTAGAGTACCCTTTTTTTCCTTAAAAATATAAAATTTAAATCCCGTGCAGAAGCCACCGGCAGAAATTAAAAAAAAAGTTGTTCCCCACAATCATTTCTAAATGGTACATAGTCCATATGAATTTTTTCCTAAAATGAGTTGAGAAATTACCCCTTTGAATATTAGCATATTATAAAGGAACACTCCATTTATTTGAAAATAAAATTTTGGAAGACAAAACGGAGGAAACTGTAAAATTATTATAAAAAATAAAGTTTTTTATAGTTTATTTTGATTTCTGGGAATATCAAATTAAAAGAAAAATTATTTGGCTTTTCTCCAGAATAAAGATATTTATATATTATTTTTTAAAAAAATTATAATTTTTTAGAGATTATTATGGAGAGCTAGTCTGCTCTCGCAATAGTAGTAATAAAAAACATGAAAAGACATAAAAATGTTTAATTCTCTATAAAATTGACTTGTTTTAAGTACTAAAAACAAATCAATTGCAGGGATCATTCTACTTAAAAAAAGTGCATACTTGTATTAGTTAATTAAAATGTAAAATAAATATGAAATGGGAGCTAATAATTTAAAAATATTTTTTGTTATTCTTATAAAAGTAATCATGTAATTAATTTCAGAAATCGTGAGTTTATTGTAAAGTAGATTTTCTACGGGATATGCAAAATTAAGATCTCATAAGATTTTTCTAAAATTTTAAAAATCTTACATGTTTGTATGCAGTTCCAAGAAGGTTACGGAGTTGTATAAAACCTCACAAGTGAATTTTATAATGTTAAGAAATGTAGACACAACAGGGATACAATTTTAACCCATTTAAATTTTGTTTTCTTATATATTTTTTGCTTAACTTGAAAAAAATGCCAAAAATATTTAAGTACTATTTGGTAGCACGTTTAGTAGGAATACAACATTTTTATATAGGGTGCTGTTTCTTAAAAAATAATTTTTATCCATTTTTTTCAGTCCGGAACTAAATTTTTCTCTCTTTTGTCCTGCATTTTTAAGAAGGGTATATAACTGTAAAAAACTTTAAAATTTAAAATAATTAGGTTAAGTATTAAGAAAAATATAGGCAGTACAAATGTTAGCCCGTTTACATAGAACACCTTGTATCTCGGTTAGTAACCGGTTAAAAAAATATTTTAATAAGTGATCTAAGTTTACCTTAAGCTGCTTTATATAAGGTAGACGTGTGTATACTTTCTGACGAATCACCCTCTATTTAAAAATAAAATGTATAATTTTAAGCTTTAAAATATTTTGTCAAACCATTGCATTAAAATTCATACCAATTGCTGCGGAAAAAAGTGCAAAAACTCGCAATTTTTTCAAAATGCATAGATTTGCATGAAAATTTGGGATTAAGCTTCACTTACCCTCCTATTCAAAATCTATATTATGCCGATTCAGGGATTAAAACTACCTTTTACCGTTGATTGAGAAGTGGAAATATACGCAATACCTATGTTAAAACGCGTGCACTATGCCCATCTCTTTCTTTAGACCACCCTACTCGCCCTTTACACCTTTGCCATAGTTTTCAGTCCTCGACTTGTGGCGCCTTTATCGGTAAATCGGGCAACTCGACATTTTGGATTCGAATTTTTTTTTATCATAAACACCCAGCCCGCTTGGATGGGAGTTTTAGCACATCTTATATAGGCTGCGGCTCTCGCATTGCCCTCTATAAAGTTTTATTGCGGTCCCCAATATAATATGGCCATAAAATATAGATTTTTATTTTAATTCTTCCTTTTTTAAGGGATTCAATATCCAGTAGAAATAAAGTGAACACCCTTCCCTTTTTTTGTTCATTAGGGCTTATTAAAAAGCCAAGACATACGTTTAACCGTTGAAGAGTGTTTAATGTATTTTTCGTATAATTTAAATATATATTATGGAAACTAATTCGATATTTAGTTTCAGCACTTTGATTAAAGAAACTAAAAAAGCTTGTTATACTTTCGAACAGTAAAAAAATGTAAACATTGATTTTAATTTGTTGTGTGGGTTGATTTTAATTAATATTGTTTGTATAACCAAAATATTTAGACTTAAATTAAACAATCGTTTTCTTATCTGTGACTTTGTCGATGATGGAGTCGTTATTTCGCCCACTTCTTGTACTATTTTAGGAACTTTAGTCGTTCTGGATGTACTAGGTACAGGACTTATGCATAAGATTTCGCGAGTGTAATGGGAAAAAATTACGTCGTCGTTTTCATTGGTCAACCGTCTGGGTTCTTTTTCTTAAATAAGTTTTCATGTTGTGTTCTAAAAGAAAAACATTTCTAGACTTTCTATTATTTTTGATTTCAATGAAAAACTGTTATGTTTTATTTATGACCGTTTGCAGCAGTAACTGTAAGAATTCTTCATTCTTTTATGAAATTAGCTACCAAAAACCAAATTTTGTATAAGGAGTGATTTTTGCGGGAGGGGTGACGCAATATTTTAGAAAATTAAATGAGTTACACAAATAGCTTTTGCTTAACCTTTTCCATAAAATATAATTTTTAAAGATTTTGATTTAATTAATTTTGGGAAATATTTTGTAATTAACTTTATTATTAGGTGTATTTTACCACTTTTTGAATATGTTAAAAACCAATTTCTATAATTGTGTTTGTTTTTAACTAAAAAGTCAAGTGCTCTTCTCTCTTCTGTTTTTTTTATAGTCAAAAATTATAGTTATTGACAAAACTTATTTTTTTACGCCCTATATATAAAGAATGTTTATTAATTGAGGGCCGATAATATATGATATGAGTCCTTGTGTGATTCTATTAAGAAAAGGTAATATAAACAAATATCCTAAACTTTTTAATTTTTAAACTACAGGGCGTTAAAATTTCATTGTTTTTATTATAATTTTCCTATTACTCTTCGATATCTTTATAAAATATTCTACATTTAGTACACACTATTTAAAATGTAATTTTTGTCCCAGTATTTTCACGCATGGTGGGTGTCTACAAAAATTTAAAATTATTATTTGCTTTTTGCAAAAATCAGTGGCGTACCATTTTTATTCAAACAAAAATATTTACTTTAAACCCCATACAGACGTAACCGGTAAAAATAAAAAAATCTTACGTTAAAAAATGCTCCTTAATATAATAAAAACATATCTAGAAGCGGTAAGAAAATTATGATAAAAAAGTTATTTTTTCCATAAAATTTTAACACCCTGTATAATGGGCACTTAACTAATAAGCACCCAGTATTATGCCAATAAATAATTAAAAATGCTTTTTTTCTTTTTACGTTAATATGCAACACATGCCCTTTTTTTCTATAAATTTACCACAATTATAAATCCAAGTTATTGTTTTGTAGTGTAACAATGAATAAAACAATGGTGTAACAATAGCAGAAAAATAAACAAGGAGCACTATTTTTTTTTTAATCCATTTGGTTTAAAAATAAATATTTTTATATACTTTTAAACGTGGGATAAATGAAAATAAAAGCACTGTACACACATTTCTTTAGTTTCAAAATCTAAGTAGTGATCATACATTTTTAAGTCATGTCAATAATGTGTTATTATTTTAATATTTAATACTGTATCGATGGTTTAGTTTTATTATATTAAGGCAAAGTTTACAGAATAAGAAATATTTTATTCTGTAAACGTTGATTAGGGTCATTAGACAAATGAGTAAATTTATTATATAAAACATCTAAAACACGATTAAAACAGTAATAGGATCGATGATATTTATAAATTATAAGGATGCCTAACTTTCATAAACTTACCCAGGATGCAAATTTAAATAATTTTGTATTAGCGACATTCTTTCGAAACCTGCTGAAGTCATTTACATAAAAAAATATTCACTCTTCATAGAAGAATTCTAAAAGAATAAAATAAAAATGTCGCCTAAAAATAAACTACACGTTATTTAAAACTTGTATTTTCCTTTTTTTTTGTAAAAATAACAAGGTGGTGAAAATATAACTAATAACCCCATACCTTTTTACTTATGTCCCAATTATTAATAGAGCAATAAATACAGGTATATTATCTCTTTAGGTTGGAAAACCCCGAGACTGTCGGCTCCAAGATATGCGAAATCCTCGTTAATCAATTGAACGTACGTAAAATATTTAAAAACACTACTTGCGAAAACTCCCCTCCATGACTAGACCTGTTGATTAATAGGCGAAGAATGGGAATAGCCATTGCCTTTACAATTTCTACGCATTTAGGCGATCTTGACAAGCAGAGCCATCTATCCACCACGCATTTTATTCGTCACGTTTTAGTCCGTAAATATGCGTATCTTCCCACTTCTCAATCAACGCTTTTACTGCTCAAACCTATAAAACTATACATTAAAGCTTAAGTTGAGTAAAATTTGACTCAAGTAAGTTTAACAAGTAGTATTTTGTTTCTTTAAAACATTCTTGAAATATTTCAGCCCTTTAAAATCAACCCCTATTATGATTTAAAAAAATATATATTTACCATAAAATTAATATATTATTACAGTGTTTTGCACGAAAATTTGGGATTAAGCTTACCTTACCTTTCTCTTCAAAATCTCCATTATGCTGAAGGTCGCTTTTTATTTCTTGGGGGTAAAAACTACCCTTTACTGCAAAGAAGTATTTTTTTAAAAACAATATTTAATATATTTTAACCTTTGCAAATAAACTCTTATTATGATTTAATAAAAAAACTTGTTAACCCTAGAAAAATTAACATATTGTCACAAAGTTGTAATTTAAAAATGTGAGTACTCAAAAGTATTACTAATTTAATTTTGTAATTTTTTAATCCTTAAAAATAAATTCCTTACAATACTACAATGCAAAAAATAGTACAAAACCGCGGGTATTTAAAAAATGCTTTAAATCGGTTTAAGAATGCTCCAAAAATTTGTTTTTTAAGCATAACTCCTTCATGTTTTGTGATAATTTTTTTTTAAAACCATTTTGTTGGTTTTTTCAAGAGCTATAAAATTCTATATTAAAACTGTTTAAAACCCTTACTTTTTTAAAGAGGTAAGTTTAAAGGGCTGAAATAAGGTAGTGCTCGTCTATACACAGGCGTTTTAAACGTTTCTATCTCATTTAATTTCGTCATACGGTAAATAAAAAAAAAGCAAAATGTTTGTAATTTAAAAAGCTATAATTTGATCTCTAAGTAATTTTTACGTATCTCCCTTAGTTTTTGAGTTATTTACAAGAAAAGGAAATTTTTTAGTAAAATTCTGAAATTTGATTTTCACTTGCAGCGCCATTTTTTTCAAAATTTAGCAATTTAAATCGGTTAAAATTTTAGGATGTATCTATGATACATAGATAGAGAGAACTGAAAAAGGTTTGGTCTAACCTTATTTAAATCATAACTAACTCAACTTTACAGAACATACCTTTAAAAAAATGAAAGGCCTTTGCAAATGTTTTAAAAAAGTTATCATTAGTTTTTCTCGAAGAATTGGAGATTTTGCGTATTTGAAACTCTAAAATTTTGTGTTTGATGAATAACAGCTAACCTTTAACAAACCACATCTTGGTTTGTATTGATCCCACAGCAATTACAAAAAAACATTTTATTAATTTTTTTAAAAGCTACAATTTTGTTGTTTACAGTTTTTTGATAAAGTGCATACTTATCGAGTTATTTGCAAAAAAACGATTAAAAACGTTGATTTTATCGACGAAAAACTCCAACTTTCGATTGCGAAAAGTATGCATTTTACAAAAAAAATGCATAGAACATTTTTTGCTGAGAAATCATTTTTATAACGATTCCTGTTGTCAAAATATAAAAAAATACCCCCGAGATGGTTTGGTAACCACCCCCAAGGTAAAGGCGCCCTTCGGCATGCTACAGATTTTTATCTTTGGACTATTCCCTACCTACTGTCAAAATTTCAAGTCATTCTATGCAATTTGAAAAAATTGCGAGGCAAAATGGTTCGTGGTAGGTATTTATTACTATTTTAGGGATACTTTTCTTAAAAAAAAAAACCTTTTTCACCGTGTACGTTGTTGGTTATTTAGTTGGGCTTAATTTGGGGCTAAGCTATTTTACAAATAATTTTATATCTTATCTGTTTTTAAAAAAGGATTAAAGTTAAAGGAAAAAAAGTGTTTATGCTATAAAATGGTATATAGGGATTAATATTTACTAGATTAATAAAAAAGTTCTTATAGGAAAGAAAAGTTTGTTTGTTATTAATTAATGCTATGAAGTTTTAGTTTTTAGTTGTAGTTATTTTAAAATTAGTGTTTTAAATTAAAATGTCAGTAATAGATATAAATAAAGAGGAAAAAGAGGACGATACCACTGATATGATGAGGGAAAGCATTAACCGGAAAAAGGGTTTTTCTTTTCATAATTTTTTAATAAATATATATAGATAATATATTTATATATATATAATTATATTATAATTTTATATATATTATATTATATATATAAATATAGTTTTATAAATTAAATATATCAGTAATAATTTAAATAAAGGTAAAATAGGAGTATAACTATATATATGAATGATATAACGAAAAGGTATTTTACTTTATAATATATATATATATATATATATATTAATATATATATATATATATATATATATAATATATATATATATATATATATATATATTATATCAAATTCGCTTGGTTTTCTACGGAAAATGAAAAGAGTTGAAACTTTTAGCACATTTATATGTTGTCATGAAACATATTTTAAAATTATTTTGAAATATGGATGACCCAAAAAGAAGACATATCAAAGTTATATTTTTGTTATGGAACACCCATTTTTTATTTTTAGATACTATAGACAAATAAAGGTGAGTTATTGTTATAATTCCTATACCTAAAACTGACCATTTCTGAGAAATTTGAGAAATTAAAAATTCAGACCATATTTAAAATTGTTTACACCTGTAAGTATAAGAGCCTCGTAATTAAATTTATTGTTAGCTTGGGGTTTAAGTTTTTACATAAAAGTTTTACCTCAAATTATACAGAGTGATAAAAAATTGCCTCAAAATTTGGAAATACATTTTATTAAATCTTCCTAAAGAAATGGAACAACCTATATTTAGTGGCCATTTTGACGCAGAACTAGATTCCCTTTTTATTTTTGGGGCCCAACCCCACTTCTCTTTTTTATTTCCTAATAATCACCCCCAAAAAATGGCCGGGTGTTGGGAGGTTTACTTTCTTACCTTTTGAGAAAATATTTTTAAAGATTCATTTATTTTTAATTTTAAAAAAAATAAACACATTCCGGAGGGCTACGTATTAATAAGTTTAGATGTTGTTCTCTCTTTAGTAACATTCCATTCAAATTAGAAAAAGAAAGCAGAATAAACATTGGTCTAAAATAAAACACCACACAACGTTGGATTTAAGTAGTTTTTTGGAGGTTTAAAATTTTTTTTGACACCACTTTTTAAAAAATAATGGTACCTACTTTAAGCAAATCTTAGGGACGCCAATGGGGGGACAATTTCACCTATCATATCCCAGTATGTGATGGATGATTTGTTGGTGTCTGTGTTCCCCAGTTGTCTTCCCCAGTTCCCTTTTAAGAAATACGTTGATGATATTATCACTTCGGTCCCGATTAATGGTGTTGAGGAGATTTTCCGGTGTTTAATACTTAAAAACCAGTTCATTCAGTTTACGGTGGAAAAGAAAGTAACAACGGTCCTTTCTAGATACGGGGTAATAAGACAAAATAATAATAACATTATCCTTGACTGGTATACTAAGCCGACTACCTCAGGTAGATAATAAATTACTTACTCATCACACCACCAAGACAAAAATAAATCTAATAATGGCTTTAAAAACAAATTATACACAAGATCCAACATCCTTGTTACAAAAAAATAAACAAGTTATATAACATTTTGTTATTAAATTCCTATCCAAAAAAATTGTTAAAAAACTTATATTTAATACAGCTCCAGTCAATAGTATTGAACATGCTAACAATGGCATCACTCCAGAGATTACAGCATTTGTTGAACAACCCGTTGTGCATTATTACTCTTTTCCCTACATCAAAGAAATATCCACCAAGATCAAAGTTGTTTAAGGCTGATTGTTCAATAAAGATTGCTTTAAACATTACAAAACAATAGGTTCGCTTTTTTCAAAAGAAAAAGATAAAAATGAAGTACTCAAAACTCCCAATGTAGTGATGGTATTCCTTGCTCTCAGTGAGGGTGTATATATAGGTCAAACGTCAAGGGTGCTAAACAGTAGGATTACACAACATAAAAGTGATTGCAGACTGGGAAAAAACAGTTGTGCATTGTCAGTACAATTGTAACCAATTGGGACACAGGTTTAACTTTAACGAACTCATATACTATGTAATGAATCTAGCTACAATAGGAGATGGGTTCGTGAAATGATCGAGATATATTTGCATCCTAATTCTATTAATAAGAGGGCGGACATAGAAAATTTAATGCAATTTATTCAAACTTACTTAATTTAAATTTGACCAATCGAACTCTGTCTACTAACTCTAGTAACTCTTTTAAAATAATTAATATTTTAAACGAACCAATCATTTATTGTTACCTTTTTTTTTACGGTTTTTTATTTTTGATTAATTGTTGTTTTTGTTTGTTGTTGTCATTTTGGATGATTTTCTGTTTACTTGGCCTAAAAGTACCCCAAAAGTCCTTATTGCAGAGCATTTGTACCTTTGTTCTTTCTTTCTGTGGGTTTTGCTGGATAGGGGGCGTGGTTTTAGGGCACAGCAGATTTCTGTTTTCCCTGTTAAACATTACACGGAAACCTACAAAAAATATCACGTACACACACATATCTACACACGAACACACCCCTTAAGTGGCAGATAAGGGTGGTCACATAAATTCACACACTACTATACACGCCCTTAGGTGACAGCTGGGGGATAAACATATATACATATTAACATACAAGTATTAACCCTTAGGTGACAGATGAGGGTAATACATGCACAAGCACACACAATACTCACAAATACACACACACACACACACACATACACGCACACACACACACACGCACGCACACACACACACACACACAAACACCTGGAATCTTATTAACCTTAGGTGACAGATAAGGTTACAAAACACCAAATTTCACTTTTACATATCTACCAGTTAATATTACATCGCAGGGATAACTTGTCTGACTCTAAACTGCGGCTTGGAGAAACCATGACCTTAGATCTAGGTATTCACACAATCGGAAGGATTTTGTTGAAAAAACAATAAACAAGTAAATAAATATCATCAGATTTACTATTTACAATAACCGTGCTATGTGATGGGGGTGGTGTACTTTTGTTTTCTGTATTTTAATTTATGTGTGATGTTTTAAAGTTTTTAATTTATAATATGAAGTTCTCTGGTGTGGCATTAGTCATTTTCCATTAACATGTTAACGGTAAGTTTTAATATGTTAGTCTTTTTATCTCATGTAACCAAGGTTTTTTACATATTGCAGCCTTGAAAAGGAAATAAATTTTCCGAAAGCTCGGGACTGCTAAAAAAAGTGTTCAACTTTTAATAAGGCATAAAGACCAATCCCTAATAACCTTCCAGTTTGTTTATTCAATTATCGGTCAAGATTTTACATTTTTTTCTATATATATATATATATATATATATATATATATATATATATATATATATATATATATATATATATAAAGTTAGGATTACCAATGGTTCATGTTATAAAGTTTATAGAACTTTAGCTATTTTATACAGTTTTAATGGAGAAAACAATAACAGATCGAAACTACTTGGAGGTTGGAAATAAAAATATATAATAAAAAGATACTAGGAACACTCAATGACAAATAAAGTTTATATTGCCGAAATATAAATATTTAAAAAAGAATATGTTAGCCACGCAAACGTTTTTGAATTATTAGAAAAAAGTACAAATGTCAATGCGGCATCATGTTTCTATATGAAACAAACTAAATTATTTTAATTAAAATAATTGTTTCAGTCTTACTGTAAATATTATTATTTTAAATAAATAATTGCATTTAAATTAAATTAAAGATTATAAAGATTAAAGTTTCTTTATTTAAAATTCAAGTGGTTGCTGAAAAAATGGTGTATATAATTGGCTCGAAAAATATTTTTTTGCCTCGCAGACTTTCAGCTTAGTTGCCCAACAAACAGTTTTTTTCCGGATTTCTTACGTAATATATGTTTTACCTTAACTTTGAAATACTTTGCCCTGTATTTATTTGTTATCCTAACTTTTAGGGCCGTGCTTTGGTTCACGACATACCCAAGTTGTACTTATGTCAATCGGAGCTGGCCTAGCTGTGTCAACAAAGACCACTTTTTCTATTATTTTAATTGGAATGACAACACAAAATACATCATCAAATGCTAATATACCGGTAAGATGAAATTAATAAAGGATATTTGCTGCTGTATTAAGAAAAACTTTTTTAACCTCCAGCTGGTTTAAACGTAAATCCATAAACCTGTTAGATTATAAATAGGGCCCAGATTTCGGAACGAGCTTGTTCCCTATACGTTTTTTATGTCTAGTAAATTCATTGGCGTGCGTATTAAGGATATATTAATTACAAATAAATTTAAAAAATATGAAATCAAAACATAACAGAAGTGTTTCGCAATTTATTTGCATTACATGATTTAACTAACGTATTTGTAAAGTTGGTTTCGGTAAAAATAATAATTTAAAATATCTCTAAGTCTAAAAAAGCTTCTTTCGACATCACAGCTTGTAACTGGAGTAAATCGAAAATTATTTTACAAGTCAGTTCTTTTATTTTGTAGTGCCTTAGAAATATGTTTCATTTCTAAAAATCCTGGATTTCTTTTCAAGATTTTTTGTACATACAATTTTAATGTCACCAGTTTTATTGGGAACAGATTTAAGCTTGTCTATAGTAATTTGAAATACATGAAATAAAGACACTAGGTGGACATTTTGTTTTTATAACTGTTTAATCACATCCGGAAGATATCCAAAATTTTCTAAAATATATTTTATATCAAATTTAACATTTGGTGCATTTATAACTTCTTTACTTTTTTCACACTTAAAGCATCATCTTGTAAACTGTCGATAATATTTTTTACCACATTGTAATTTATATGGTAATACGACTATGTTAACTGCTGATTGCCATATTCCCTACCTTGTAATAGCAGATTGTGACGGTAATGCGAGATTAATACACATATCTTTAAATTTCGTAATACGCGCAGGTGACTTAAGAAAACCTTTTTTATCTCGATAACTAAAGTATCAATAAGTGAATAAAAGTTACGTACCATTTCATATTCTATGTGGGCATGAGCTAAACATGTCATATTAAGCAATTTGGGAAAATGTTCTTTAACTGTCGTCCTGCATTTAGCATTTTGCAGCACTACCCAAAGAAACAAACGCCACTATTCTAAATACTAGTGACTGACAGTAGTAAAGTAATACTTTCTACTACAAATTTTTGTTATTGTCCCACTATTGATTTGAGAAAGAAATTTACTGTTGATTAAATATGAGTTTCCAGGTTCGTGATAACTTAAAGTTGCAACTATAATATTAGCAACATATCTCCCCTTAATATCAGTGGTTTCATCGACACTAAACCATAACTTTCTTTCTTCCAGATTGTGTCGTATTTTGATCATAGTTTTTAAATAGACCTTATCAATATAGTTTTATGCAGAGTTGACTCGTCTGGTACTTTTCTGTGGTAGTATTTTTTCCAAAAATGTCCTCGTGGACCGATAATTTATTTTATGAAGAAGAATATCAGCTGCAATAAAATATTTACACAAATCCATGCAGAAGTCTGCGTTTGATACATAATGTTCTCGTTTTGTAGATTTGGATGCCCCCGAAAAACTTTGCATATTTTCTAAATGTTGTGGACCTTTAACATGTCGCTCAATTTAATATGGTTTTGGTACAAATAAATTCAGAATTACAAATTCTGCACCAAACTCCAACTGCACCATTTTTTTAAGCCAGTCAATAAGCCTGATTTGAAAACCAAGCGTAGGTTAATGCGCATATTCACGGCTTCTGCTTAGAGAAGTTCCATTATAATACCTTCCTGGCAGCTTCCAACGGAGCAACACTTGATGCAACTTTTATGCATCCTTTTACAGTGTCCAGACTATGAAAACTGCTACCCGCAAAAGGTTTTCCTTCTTCTTCCAGTCTCCAAATATTTAAGTCCATGTGAACAAACTCCCTCACCACACTTAAGATAACCACAGTACGTTAGTTGGGCCATTTATATATATATATATAATATATATATATATATATATATATATATATATATATATATATATATATATATATATATATATATATATATATATATATATATATATATATATATATATATATATATATAATATATATATGCAAATCTCATTAAAATATTTAAAGTGGTATTACAAATAATAATAATACATGATTTATTTTAAAAAATGTTACCACTCTGTATCTCAAAAGTCAAGACGTTTAGGACATAGGTTCATATAATGTTTTCTTTTTAAAATGGACTCATAAATTGCCTTCTTAAATATTGACGTTTAATTAGAAAAGACCCTGTATAATGTAAACAAAATACCAACCATAATATTTTATTTCTTTTAAACAGTTAATTTTATCGATGTCAATCAAAAAGGCCTTTTTTTTAGTTTAAAGTTAAAGGTATCCAAAAATAATGTTGTCAAGCCTTTATCATATGGGGTGTTAAAAAAATTGCTATTATTGTGTCAGAGCTAGTCCCTCCCTGGCAAACTAAATAAGTTAAATAGATATTATTTAATGGGTTCATTTTAAGAAGACTTATCTAGTAACCATTACATTAAAAAAATATAAATTTACGCTTACTATTTTAAAAGTTATTAAAAAAACGATTTCCAAAAGCGTATGTTACGTACCTGTATCTTTGTAGGGGAGGGTCGTAGGAAAAAAGTTTATAGTAACTTGTCATAATATTTTTAGGTTTTCTATTGGATTCCAAAAGATTGCCTACATATTTTGGGACACCCTGTATATTTAGAGCATTAAAACAGGGAGTTGTTTGATTTCATTAAACAATAAAATTGTCATTAGATTTGTCTTTAAAGAGTCAATAAATAGTTGTCACTAGGTGGGTTTATAGGAAAAACCAAAATATGTAGTTGATATTCTCTTAATTTTGTACGAGATGTAACAATTTACAAGT
>JAHBCN010005622.1:0-10000 GCA_019359885.1 Listronotus oregonensis | reverse complement strand
TTCTATTTTTTTAGTTGAAAATTACAACTTTACATGTCAAAATGACAGCTGGGCATGTTTTCGCATTATTTTCTTAAATGGAATAGTGGGTCATGCGACACCTCATTTTGAAGGTCTTTTTATGCTCAATTCAACCTCCGATTTTGAAAGCATTTGATTCATTTATTTTGAAATGGCGACCAATAATTTATTTTTTGGTTATTTTTTGAGATTACAATGTACCTACTGGTAACATACAAAAGTTTTAGGTAAGTAAATAATACAAAACTAATTAGATAGTTTAATTAATAACTAATTTTTTTAAAATTAATAACTAATTAAACAAATTTAAAAAAGTTAACAAATTAGAACTAATAGAAAAATAAAAAGTGAGAAAGAAGAAAAAAATGTCAAATATTTACTTTAAAGATGTTGGAAATGTCCACCTTGGACCTCTTGACAATAGAACATCGTGTTAGTGAATTCTTCCCTAACATTATGCAGGGTTGCAGGGGTTATTCCTGCACACACTTTGATGATACGTTGTCGGAGGTGATCTTGAGAATCTGGAGCTGTTTTATAAACTTGAGACTTGACGTAGCCCCATAGAAAATAATCAAGGGGTGTCAAGTCCGGTGAGCGAGCTGGCCACTCTGTCGGACCTCGGCGACCAATCCACCTATTCCGATAGGTTGTATCAAGGTAATTTCTAACATCTCTGAAATAATGAGGCAGGGCGCCATCCTGTTAAAACGTAATTTCTAATTAAAATTCAAATGGATTTTGAGCAACAACATCTTCAATAAGTTGAGCAATGGTGTCTCGAAGCATTCGAAGATATGTTGGGCCGTTTAAATTCCCTTCCAAAAATATGGGACCTATAATATAATCACCCAAAACGCCTGCCCAAACATTTAATTTTTGAGGAAATTGGCTATGTCCTTCGCGAAACAAATGGGGGTTTGCATTACTCCAATACCTGCAATTTTGAGTATTGACTATTCCATTCAGAAAAAAGGTACTTTCATCGCTGAAGCAAATATGCCTCAGATAATTGAGGTTTTCTTCAATCTTTTGTGCCATAATCTCGCAAAACTGTAATCGCCTGTCAGGATCATCTTCTGTTAATTCGTGGACAATTCTCATCTTGTAGGGATGGAATTTATTACTTTTTAAAATTTTCTTAACGGAAGAACGTGAAATACTGCATGTGTCAGCTACGTCTTTAGTATTTTGCTGGGGAGAAACTACCATTTTAGCTAGGACCTGCACTTTAACATCTTCGGGAATTTTGGGCCTTCCAGATCTTGGGGCATCTTTTACCGTACCTAATACTTGAAACTTTGACATAAGCTTCTGAAAGTATTTCCTGCATATTGGCCGTCCTGGAAAACGTTCATTGAAGATGCGAACTGCATTATGACAATTCCGATTAGCCTCGCCAAAGATGATAACTGCTTTAATTTTTTCTTCTAACGGACGCGCCATTTTAATTCAATGATATTTTTAAAAGTTTTGAAATAACTTGACATACACGTTTTAGAATGCCAAATATCAGGTAACCATAGCACTAACTAATTAATTATTGCATGTGAAGATAAAAAATACTTACCTACTTTCCGAAGATACGTAATAGGAAGTTCAAATTTAAAACTGGTCGCCATTTAAAAATAAATGAATCAAATGTTTTCAAAATCGGAGGTTGAATTGAGCATAAAAAGACCTTCAAAATGAGGTGTCGCATGACCCACTATTCCATTTAAGAAAATAATGCGAAACCATGCCCAGCTGTCATTTTGACATGTAAAGTTGTCATTTTCAACTAAAAAAATAGAAAATTGTCTGATATAACACCGCGACAAATTTCATCGCAATATACCCAACGGTTCAAAAGTTAAAGGGGGGCGACGGACTTTATGTCCTATATAGAATGGCTCTAAAGGCCGTGGTACATTAATTTTATTTAATTGAATTTTTTAATGGAGTTATAAATTTTAGTTGCGTTTTCTAATTCTTCTAAACATTCTTCATACCAATTTTAAAACAAATCTTATGGCTAAACCCATTGGTTTAAGAGATAATTTGAGTTGAAGAACATAAATGCAATAGGAACTCACTTTAGCTCTGCAATACCCGATTTTCTTGTATCATTAAACTGCTCTCACAATTGTAGATTTTAATTAAGGCTATCGGTTTGGAAACGTTGTATAGAATAATTTCTTTGTTTTGCTAACTTACTAATCAATAGTAAAGTTATACGTTTTCTTTCGCTGAGACCTTTTCAGAATTTATTATGACAGTGACACAAAAAATTCTATCACCAGCTTGTAAAAATGTAAAATGCAGATAATATCCCAAATATTGCATTTATGTCCTGTATTCTTAAACCGATGGGCTTAGTCATATGACATGTTTTATAATTGTTAGTTAGAATGTTTAGAGAAATCAGAAGACGCGATCAAAAACGTGTCATTACTTTAAAAAACAAAATTTTATTTACCACGACCTTATGAGCTATCCTTTATAATTACAAATCTTCCATTTTTATACATTTTATAAAGACCCACAACTTTTATACAGGAAGTTTCTTTCTATTGTGCCCCATTTTCGAAATAATTGACTGAGACCTTTAACACACTTTGTATATTGAACCCCTTGCTCTCAAATGGCCAGGCTTTGTAGTCCAGTAACTGAAGACCTGAAAGTACTCAAAGCTGTAAATAAATCTGAGCAGTTTTCATTTGTGACGCAATTCTTAGGTCTTCGCGGATGCTTTCGAGCGAGAAAAAGTTTATCACAAAGTCCCAAAAATGATTTTTACTACGAAATTAAATAATTTTGTTTAGACAAAAAATGAAGATCACCTCGAAATCTACACATGGATAGATTTTCTAGAACTCCGGAAACGGCTAAAAAATGCAGATGGGAAAAACAATTTTTTTATCAAAACGCAAGAAAGATGGTAAAGAAAATTTTTGGGATCATTGAAAACTTACTAAGGTCTCATTATAAAAAATAAATATAATATGTAAAATAATATGGTAAATAACAAACCATTTTGTCAAAAAATATCAATAAATTAATGAGATACTCTCAAAATATAGTTTCCCATTCCGAAAAACTTTAAATGATTAAAAAATGTAGATTATTGCCCGAGTAATGGAACAATTCATCCGCCCGCTTATAACTGAATCCATGAAGATAGCGGCATTCTAGCGGTAGAGCGGCGGCTGAAATGAGGGGACCCGTTATCTCGAAAAATATAGAGTTTTCGAAAAAAAAATTAGGGACAAATTTTATAGATTATAAGGCGGAGAGAGAGGGGGAGAGAGAGAGGGGGAGAGATGAGGAGGGAGAGAGAGAGAGAGAGGGAGAGAGAGAGAGAGAGAGAGAGAGAGAGAGAGAGAGAGAGAAAGAGAGAGAGAGAGAGAGAGAGAGAGAGAGAGAGAGAGAGAGAGAGAGAGAGAGAGAGAGAGAGAGAGAGAGAGAGAGAGAGAGAGAGAGAGAGAGAGAGAGAGAGAGAGAGAGAGAGAGAGAGAGAGAGAGAGAGAGAGAGAGAGAGAGAGAGAGAGAGAGAGAGAGGAGAGAGAGAGAGAGAGAGAGAGAGAGAGAAGAGAGAAGAGAAGAGCAGTTGAAGATACTTGTGCAAGCAATAGTGAAAATTTTGGTTTGTTGCACTTACATTATTTTTTATTTCTGTACACAATTTATTTTTATTTTCTTTACGCTATTTCTTAGCTGACAACGTGACATTACAAGATTTAAAAAATAAAACCTAAACGTAATAGAAAAAGTTCATAATGGGATTTTTCGTTGCTTTAATTTAATCCAATATTCGATTCCAGATTTTTAAACACTTTTTTTTAACGATGCTGCTTTCGAACATAGACGACCTACCCACTCTGTATCGCGGTATGCTTTGGAGTTTACATACATGCCTGGTACCTTTACAAATCATACTACGTTATAAAATAGCATTCAGCTGTATAATGGTATAGAACGTAAATACGCATACCGGATCGTTCCATACGCTACGACCAAGAAAGTTTAAAGGTGTATGGAAGCCCAATACTGTAGAACAAAATTGTCCAGGCGTGCAGGGCAGCGGGAATAGGGGGATTGGCCCCGCGAAGTTTGCGCACTAAATAGTAAGTCAGGGCCGAACGTCCATAATTTTTTGTTACTATATATAAAGTTGACATCATCACAAATTCAAGCATTCACTGTTTTTTTAATTTTTTTTCACAAAATTGTTGGTTATTAAACGATACTACCATAGAATATTTAAAATTATTGTGTAATATTGGATTTTATATCATCTGATATAATATGGAAAGAAGCCTTCTATTTAAATGGTCGATATTTTTGTGAGTTTTGTATTTTTACCAAAAATCTTTGTAAATAAATTAAAACACGATTTTTTAAAATAAATTTCAAACATTGTATGATAGTTTCATGTACTGATCACTAATTTTGTGATAAAAGAAGGGCAAGATAGTGTAAATGAGTTTAATCTAATCCTAAGATTCTGGTTGTACATTAAAAAGTAAAATTTTTATAACTGCTTTTTAGGAATATACTTTTCACTAATAACAAACAGTCATGAGACAGAGTAACACTGGTTAAAATGTTTGGTAACCGTTGGTACCTAGGTATCCATTGTAACAGTATCCGTTAAATATTATGTGTCTACAGTATGTCGAGCTTAAAAAGTTGATAATGTAATTTTAAGAAACCAAAAATCTAATTTCTTTTTAAACAAATACAGAAAAGCAAAAAGGAACTTTAACATAAAATTGTACTTTCTTTCATTCAATTAGAGGGACCTGTATATATTAAAATTTGCCTGGTCTGCCCAGTAATTAATAATTTTGATCCTTTAAAAGAATGTACTAAATTATTAAATGAAATAAAGTACCTAAATGTATACCTTATTTCTTTTTAATAATCCACAGAAATACACAAACATTGTGCAAATCATCTAAAAGATAGTTAAGATTGCCTTACTTTTCTTACTGCTATTTCCTATGAAATTTTCATTATTCTATTATTCATAATTGATATATTATTATTTTTTCGGTTACCTAACGTTACGTCTCATAAGAAGCACCTAATTTAAATATAAAAAATACTTACCTAAAGTAAAAAATGCCGGGTATGTTACCCTTGGATTTGCAAGACAAAACCATACAACCTCTAATTGTTTTGTTACGATATTATAAGTAACAAACAATAAACACAAAGTTATAGTCACAATTTAATAAACACTAATAACTAAAATAAGAAGGTTTTTATCAATCCAAAAAACTTCTGCAACCATAAAATATAGGTACTCACACAAAGCAAAACAATCGAAACTAATACGGCGCAAAGGGCACAAACCACAACGAAAATGACTAATGATGAGACGACGACGGTTGACGGTACAGTGCGGATATAGTTTTATACGCGCCGCGCGCGCCCTTGCACCAAAAACCTTAGACAACCTAAGACCAAAAACGGTACTACGGCTCTTATAAAAGTATAATGTGTTGCCTAACTACACACTGATTTATCAGTGTGTAAGTAGGGAACACATTAAATTATTTCGTGGCATTTTGTTATTGCGCAGAATCGGCGGGGCCAACTCTGACAGTTATTTTCATACTGGGCTGGACATTTTTTGATCAAATGGGCCATAGCATTGGGCTGCCATACACCTTTAAACTTCCTTGGCTACGACATGTCTGCACAGGTCGACCTCTCCGGTAGACCGTAGTTAGTGGTCGGCATTAGTTTTGTTTGTTTTTTAGGATATACCGACTCCGTGGATAAAAATCATAACCTCAATTCGTTTCTGGGCTATCATAATTGCTGGAATTGGGACCGACTGGACAGGCACAATGCTAGGAACACAAATACCTATATTTATGGCAAGAGTTTTGGATTTAGATGTTAAATCGGTAAGATGAGTAAAGTAATATTAAAAAAAGCTTCTATTGTCATTGGATTTATGACGTAAATTGATTTACCAAGTGACATTGAAGGCCTCCTGAGCCGAGATTCTGTAACAAAAAAAAAAGAAAAGAAAAATATCGTTTAAAAAAAACCTTATTTTTATTAAAGGTCGTGTTCTGTAATACATAATTTTCTGTTTCGTGTACTACCGTTATTTTTCGCTCACAATGGAATCCTTCTAATAACATTTCTTATTACTTTTTATTAATTTTTTACGTTATTTGCTCCAAAATTACGCTAAAAACGTCAGTTGTCACTTGTCATACGTCGAATTTGTGGTTAGTTTAAGTTTTCTAAAATTAAAGAAAAAGTTTTTAGTTTTTTACTTTACAAATTCATGTGTGTAAGCGTCAAATAAAGACATAAAGTAGCTAAAGTTTACCTACATCATGTAATACCTACATTTTGATTTAAAAATGTACGTGATACATAATGCAAGTAACTAAATTTCAATTATTTAATTTAGTGACTTGCTTTTATTACTTTACATGTATTAAATAACTACAGTTACCTTAATTTACAAGGTATCCTATTTTACGTACAGAAAAAGAATTGAAATTTTGAAGTTTATTGTAATTCTGTAAAATATAACATTAAAAATTTTTTTTTACTTAAAAAAATAAATTTCCCTAACTTTACCATCAATAGAACAAAAAAAAAAGGAAGATTCTTTTCTCTGAAGTAAAACTTCATTGGTTTTTATCTTTCTTTTAGTTCGCTATGATTTTTCTGCTGGCTTGCTTGCTCAAAATTATTTTTATACTGCGCAGTCATAACCAAAAGCAGTCAGTTTTATTTCCTGTTCTGTCGGTGCAACTAATGCGCCGAGAGTGGGCGATTGAGTTTAAGCAGAGCGTTATGGGAGAAAGAAACTGCTAGAAAAGGAAAGGTTTTTTTAAACAATAAAAAAAGATAAATGCTAAAAAGACATATAAATTTGTATCGATTTCCTTGTAACTTGGGTTCTTATTGGGATGAGTCGATCATTACCGAAAGTGGGTTGCAGATTAGGTAACCTGACATTTATTACGATAAAAAGAGGTTTCTTTGGTTATGTTTCTTACAGAATGTCAGCCCTAACCCCTTATTTTGTATTTATAAAAGGTGTTTCTAAAGTGAAGTAAACCTTTTGCTAGCGTCTTTCTCTCCTTTTTAAGAGTAGGTATGTTTTCTCATTACATCTTTTTTGGGTTATGTTTTTTCGTAAATTTAGCATAACCGTCAGAAAAAATGGACGATTCTAAAAAAAAATAGACCCATCTGTTTAACAGAATTTTCAATTAGAGTTTATTTTAATGCATATCTTGACACAAATTTTATCTGATTTTAATTGGAAAAAAAGGTTTGGGTTTGATTTATCAATTATGATAAAATCCAGTTTTTTTAAGATTTTGTACAATTTAGATGACATTTTTGCAGTTACTGTTATTATTTGTCTTCTACGGAGAAGAGCGTATGGCAAGTTAACAACCAGAATAAATGATTTGTACCTTTGTCGCATACACTTGCCAATTAAGCCCAAGTTTGTTATTGAGATCTTTGATAAAAGCGAAGCGAGCAGATTCTTATGTCACGTGATCTTGCAGCAGATGATCGGCTAATAGACACGTAATCTATGATGGATGGATAACACGGAAAGAAACGGTTTTAAGCAAAAGAAGCAAAAAATTTCAGTGAGGACCTTGACCTAGTAAATGTCTTTTCATATAACTGTTTTGTTTCCTCGGAAATTCTTAAGGTTCTCAGAAGCATAATATTAGTACCAGCTTCCTCTGTATAGTTATATTTAATAGTATTATTATTAAATTAAACCTTAAAGTTTTTTTTGTCAATTTAAAATAACGCAGTAGAATAAAGTTTTAATTTTATAACCTATTTTTTTTACAAAATAGGTTATTATTGCCTTGGGCTTAGCTGTTCGCCGTGTAGAGCGGAATGCCATGGGTAAGAATTTGCTTTACAAAGAAAAAACTAGGCGCCACGGTGTTTATATTTTTTATATTTAGTTATTTATGTGTTAAATTGAGTTTAAAACACCGAAATGAACCAACTTCAAAAAAAAATAAGGTGTTATTATTAGATCTCTAACCAAATAAAAATATATCAAAAATTGGTAGTTGAATTCATAAACAGTAACTATAAACAAACTTTTTATTGCTTACGACACTATTTTACAACCTAAACCAGTTTAAATTAATGCAATGTTGTATCCTTTAAAACTGAACTTACTTAATGTTGGTAACATTCATAAAAAATATATGTTTTTAACTAAACTATTTATTTGAACCTTTCTGACGCATTAAATTATAAATAAAGTAACGTAAGGTTATTTTCCAAGTAAAAACGCCTAATATCATATACATGATCAAGTATGTATATTATATAGCGCAAATAACACCCTTTTTTAAAATTAAAACATTAACCGCCAGTCCAGAAATGGTTCTTTACAATTTTTAATTAATATACATTATTTGCAATAATAGGAATTTAAGATAATAGAGAAAATTATCCTTTTGTAAGGATAAAAGATAAAAAATTAATCACAAATAAAAAATTGTTAAAATGTTCGCTCTCAATAAAATTTAATTATAAAAAAAATATGAAGGGCTTGGTTATTAGATAAAAAGGAAAGGTACAACCTGTTGTTGACTCTATTTGGAGCAAATGGCTGCTCGATGACGTAGATCCTGCAGCAGCTAAGGCCTTGCTTTGTCACAGTGACGGCATGTCACGTGGTCAGTTTCCAAATCCAAAGCCATTAAAGATGGAAAACCAAAAAAAACGGAGAAAATCGGAGAAAACGGAGAAATGGAAAAAACAAAAAACCTGTTTAAAGAAAAACGGTATAAGAACCCTCAAAGGTCAAAACAGTGATAACAAAATAGGTACTTTACGAAGATTAATTAACTTACCATAAATGCGGGTTATTGGCTTTTAGCGGCAGGAAATCTCCATCGGCTAGCTTTAACAAATGGCATTGCCCCTGAACATTGCTATAAAGAAAACCCAAAATTACTAAGATGACTTGGATAAAATAAGATTTGAAAATTAAAACAAAATGGAATGTATCACAAAATTAGAATTTAAACATACCTGATTAGCAAATCTAGACTTAAAGATCCATGATACTAACAATAGATGGTTGTAGTATGGCAGACAAACTCAAAAACAGGAAAAGTTGAAAACACAGATGTTTAAACGTGATTTCGCAAAGCGGCCATTAAAGACGAGGCCAGTTAGCGAGAGCTTGTCGTCTACCCCAGTACCATGTAGGCTGAAAGGAAACGAACCACCTCCATATCGAAACACTCGCGCAAGCATAGCAACGGAAAATCCAAGGAAAATTCCATTTAAAACGTGGCAACACAGCGGCGAAGGTTAATGCAAAATCGCATTAAGAAATAATCGATAAAGTCAGGTGTTGATTGACAGTGTTGTCACACTTTATAAAATTACTTTAAGAAAATCGACGTTAATTTTTGTAAAATAATTAATACGTGGAGGTGGAGAAACCTAATGTGAAAAAGAAACTTGTAGCTTTACACGCTACAATTTTTTCATTAAAATTTTTAAAGTAAAGTTTTTCGCACACTTTTAGATCTGTCCTTTGCGGCTGGAGTACTTTTTACTCAGAATTGTTCGACGTTTCCTATTGTTAACTTAAATTTAAAAAAAATGTAGCACAAAAATATTTATGACAAAACACCCCTTACCCTTTTAAACCCATGTATTTATTTAATTTTTTTCTCATTAAATTTTACACCAAATTTTAAGATACTAAAAAAAATATTTTAAATTATACTTCAAGTCCAAAATTTCTGTCAATGACGCATCGCTCGCTTTTAGAGTGCCCCGGGTTGTGTGGGGTCAGGGGAATCAATTCCAGTGGCGTATGCATTTTAGAAAATAAATGATAAAATTTTGTCAAAACATGAAAATATTTTTTACAAGCAAAGTTATTTTCCCACATTTTCATCAACCCTTTAAATTAGTAACAAGCCTATATTATTTTGGTATTATTCGG
>JAHBCN010005621.1:0-54124 GCA_019359885.1 Listronotus oregonensis | reverse complement strand
TACGAATCCGGACAGTTTGACCTCATTAAATTTGGTTGCAATTTGACCTTGAAATCCACTTGACCACAAACTAAATTAGGATTCAGCGACCTCAAAAACATATAAATACCATGGTTAGTTGTGGTTAGTTGTGGTTAGTTGTCTTTCGGACCTTTAACTTTTTTTGTGGGAATGTGTAATATTTAAAAATAAACGATCACCAATTAGTTTTTTTCTATACGTTTTCAAAAATTCCATATCAATATATCCCACAATTTAAAGACCCTGTAATAAAAATCTGCATAATATAAAGTTTTATACCATACCAAACTTAATTCTGTTTAATTATTTTTAGAATCGATCGATACTTAAGAAAAGTCCATATAAAATACATTACAAGAAAAAACACAATTACTTTAGACTTTAAAGTTGAAAGCCAGCAGCAAATGTGATTTTTCTTAACAAAATATTCTTTTTATTGTTATATAGTTATATTTTTATTTATTTGTGTTATAATAACGTTTAAACAAAAAGAATTATATTGTTAAAACCAGTAATATTTTTAACAACAAAATAAAATTACTTTTAAATATTTTAACATGTATTATAGGATTACCACACGATTATTTCGCCTTGTAAGAGCTTTTTCAAGAGTACCAGTATATTTAATACTCTTGACAAAACCCTTAAAACATTGAAAAGCAATTTTATTTACTTTTTTATATTATTAAAAAACAAGTTTTACCATAAACCAACTGCGGATACAATACAGCATAATAACACTTTTATTTAAACCGAATGATTAAAAAAGACAGATATTTTACAGAATAAATTTATTTTTACCAGTATTTATTTATTATTTTTAATGGAAAACATTTTTAACAAATTCTTATTTATATTTTTAAAACAATGTGAAAAAAAAATAAAAGCTTGAATTTAATCGTTTTTTGTAACTTGTTTTGTGCCAAAGTATAATTTGTCTTAGGTGCTTTTATATGAAAAATAAATAATAATAAACATAATTTTGAAATTGATTTATTCTGTAAATAGTTATTTGTCATAAAATCCTTATTATTGTTTACAAATATTTATTTTTAAAATCAAGTTATATTAACAAACTGATTTTTTGAAATGATGGTACGTAATTAGTCATTTATTTAATTTTGAGGCTGTGTTCGATTACTGTTAATCGTATTAGTCCCTAATAGTACAGAACCGAGATCAGGCTTACACCCTTGTGGATATAGGGGGTGGTTATAAGAGGTGAAAGTGACAAATATTTTTCAGAAAAAGGCTGTCATCGATGATATAGGTACTGAAAGATATGTCAGGTAAGTAGTTATTTGTATAACCAAACAAAATCCCAAAAGGTGGACATGTGGGTGGATATATAGGGAGGGGGTTGCGAACAGGGGTAAAAAATTTGAGTAAAGGAACGTCATCGGTGATATGGGAACTTCTCCATTGCAATGTGTTTATTCAATGCCAGTAGTTACAATCCCCCACAGGCGGATACCCGAAATTATATTTTTTTTTCAAGTAATCGGGCCGACATCTCTAATATGGTTAAAAATAAATCAGAAAAATGGATATTTATATAACCAAACAAAATACCAAAAGGTGGACACGTGGGTAGATACAAAAGGGGGTGGCGGACAAGGGTAAAATTTTGGTTGAAATGCCGTCATCGCTGACATGGCATTTTTTTCATTTCAGTGTGGTTATTTAGCGAATAGTTACAATCTCTTGCAGGTGAAAACGATAGTGGATAGAGGGGGTGTTTATAAGGGATGTTTTTAGGTAAAGACCGTCATCCATGATATGCTTGAAAATATGTTAGGTAATCACAGGTATTCATATACCCAAACAAAATTTCAAAAGGCGGTGGATACGCAGGGGGTAGCGGGTAGGAGTAAAAAAATTTGTGAAAGGTCATCATGAGTGATATGTCTGATTTTTTAACCACCTTTTATGAAACTCGCAAGGAGTCACAATCCAGTAGGGTGGACATCTGGGTGGATACATTAGCCGGTAAAACAGGGTTTAATGTGACACTTACCTGAAGCGTTTTTTTCGGAAAAATACCGACTTTTTATGATATTACCGTATTTTTACATTGGATCAAAATTTATGGATATATTGGCAAAAGTCAAGTTAAGAACAATATCTTGTTAAGAAGAAACTTGTTATAAAATTGATTTTTATCGATATATTGAAACCTGACATATTTTCAAGCATATCATTTATAACGGCCTTTACCTGAAAATATTTTCCACTTCAACCCCTTATTACTCCCCCCTATATCCAGTAGCGTATTCACCTGCGAAGGACCATAACTTTGGCATTTAATAAACACAGTCTTATCTTGGATATAGTCAGATGTGGTGGAATAATTCAAACTTATAGAATTAGATAAAATAACCTTAGGAAATTTTATTGGTTAACACATTGTATAGATTACTACACCCCAAAAGAAATGAAAAAACTAATAACTTATTATTAGTTAAATAATTTCTTTGGTGTTTAAATTGTTTGTTTTTTTTGTCTATTTTTAGAATTTATTTAATACAAACATGACGTAATAAATACATAGAAAGTCTCAATCACTCCAGAATAAGTTTCTATATTTTAAAGGAAAAATTCAGGTATCCAAGAAATCTTTTATTCAAAAGCAGCCTAAAATTTTTGTAAAAAATCATGCTTTTAGGAACAGCTACAATATATTTTATAAAAACTTTACTCATTTTTTTCGTAAAACGAGACTAGATATTAGAGGCACTTCATCGTGGTCGTTAAAATGGAGAAATAACCCGGTAAATTTTATTTACTGTATTTTTACTGACTTTCAAAACTTAAAAGAAAAATATAACCACGACACAATGCAGCACGACTGTTTGATCGATAGATATTTTGCTGCGGAAGTGGTCTTTCAGTAAAAATACCGTGGAGCTCTATAAAACCTAAAGCCCATATTGTATAAAGAGAGGAAATTTTTACTTTAATAATGTTTTTACTTTTTGTGTAAATTTTTTTTTCAATAGTTAAATAGCGTATATTATTATGCTTGCATATTGTTTTTAAAATAGTTTAAAAGTATGTAAGGTTAAAATAATTTTAAAAAATTAATATCCAAAGTTTTTTCGATTTTTTTTTGGGAAATATCTAGTGTTTACTTTTTCAAGACATGTCATACCTTTTCATGAATATAACAATTTTAAATAAAACATTTAAAGAGATACAATATTTCTACTTTTTTGTTGAACACAAAAGTATCTTTAAAATTAAGCATTTCCATTAAAGTTTTTATTATTAATATGCTACACTTATTAAATCATAAGCAACTTAAAAGAACGTGCACACATTATTCGTTTGTAAAATTTAAAAATGAACTCATCAGAACTAACCTTATTTATTTCCTATTTCAGAACCAATCTTGCCAAAATTTAATAATACCCTTATAAAAATTAAATGGTACATTTTTTTGATGAATAGGTAGGTTTTGTATTTTGGGAAAATAAACTTTTTAAATAAATATTATGTTACATAAATTACAGTTTAGTATTTTTTCGATTGAACCTTATGACAATATTTAAAAAATAAAAAGTCAGGTGCACAAATAAATAGCACCATTTAATTGTCTTTTTTGGGTACAGGCCAAAGGAATTTTTCACACAGTCAAACCACTTTGGTCTTGATCCCAGGGTAAAACAACTGAGTGTGCTATTAGCCCCTCTAAACTTGCAGATCACCTGAAACAGAAAACAAAGAAAAACCTTTAAAAAATCTAAATACTTATTTACGTTTTTGCAGCGTCTTCCACTTTTTTCAAGATAAAAATACCATTTAAAACTAAATTTGTTTAAATTATGATTAAAATGATATACTCTAAGCTTGTTCTATTTGAAATTATTTTACTCTATGAAGGCATAATGCCAAAAAACTAAACTACTATTGGTGTCTTACAGGAAGTAAGCAGTTTTTAACTCAAGACTTTACTGGGCAGATTAGGAGGGAAAGGAAATACCTCTTCAGGCAAACGATTTTACACTTAAGACACTTTGGCGACGAAGAAAAAGAAGGTGGAAAGGTTACAGCCTCTCTAGATGTATTGCAAATGGATGCATACGAGAAACACTTTGTGTTACTCGATTGGGAGGTGAAAAGTTGCAAAAATCATGGAGATACCTTTAGAACAGGGAGGTCTACTAGAACTAGTCAGTAGGTATGAGAAGAGAACTTTAACCGAAAAGCTGAGTATCTCTGTGCTTGGATGGATCTAGAATGCCAGTCAAAAGTTGTAAAGGAACACAAACCCAAGTTGGGTCTGCCTTCTTTCACAACAAATTGGAATAGGTACGGAGTGTAGGAGAGAACTTTAACCTAAAAGCTGAAATTTCCTTTTTTGAATGCATCTAGAATGCCAGCCAAACGTTGTGAAAAAAGCCAAACCCAAGTTGGTTGTGGCTTTTTTTACAACAAGTTGAAATAGATACTAAGTGTACAGGCAAGAAAAAATTGCTTTCTAACCCAAAAGAAAAATTTTAAGAAAAGTCCAAGTAATCACTAAATGATGTATACTAAAGGACGAGGCGCAAATCTTATGGAACTTGGTGAGTAGTGAGAAACTTACAACTTTTTAATATGTTGTCACTTAGGTCAACAGTAATATTTCTTGTATTGGCGCAAACCTGATAGCTATATAGGGTAAGCCAATAATTAAACTAAAAAAAACTAGCACTGCACCTGAATACAATTTTAAGGACATTTATAATTTATTTTCCTTTTCTGTATTGTTTTGACAATGTTATATTTTATTTTTCTATTAATAAAATAATACTAAAAAAATTATTAAAAAATATAGGTCAAAATGAGCGACAGTAGAAGACAACGCGGTACTAATTTTTCAAATGAAGAAAAGATGACACTTTTAAATAAACTTGCTAAACATCCAAAAATTATTGAGAATAAAAAGACTGTCCAGGCCACAATTTAAGAAAAAACCAGTGCTTGAATAAAAGTTGAGGTTGAATTTAATGCTATTTCACCTGATTGGTGTTACAGAAACTGTGCCATATTTTAAAAATATGGTCATTTTTTACTTATCGGGCCCATGGATGATTTTATTGAAATTTAGTTTATTTTTAGGGCCGCTGATCACAAATCTGAAGTCAAATTATGTCGGAAGCTTCTAGTTTTTTAGTTATGACAATTCACTCGGACCCAACCTTAAAAATGCATAAATTTTCCTAAAATTCCTTCTTCTTAAACCTGGTCACCGCTAAACTGAATGATTTTATGGTATTTGATTATTTACTCATTAGTTTTACTAAAAAACACATTTAAAAATCCCATTTTTTTATTTAAAAATAATGAACGAAATTATCTAGGGATTTTTAGCCAGATAAGTTGGTTATATTTTTCTTTTGGTGGTGTTTTTGTTAAAAATAACGACTAAAGAAACGTTAATTAAATATATCCTAATAAATTATAAATGTTTTACCGTAAAATCATCCAGTGTGACCATTTCAAGAAGGAGGAATTTTAGAAAAGTTTTTACGTTTTTGAGGTTAGGTCCGAGTAGGGTGTTATAACTTAAAAATTAGAAGTCTTCGACAAAATTTGACTTCAGATTCATAATCAGCGCTTCTAAAAAAGCCCCGTATACTAAATTTCAATAAAGTCGGCCGTGGGCCTGATAAGTAAAAAATTACCAATTCTTCATTCCAGTCCATTTTATGTTTGGAACAAAAGACACTTTCTGTGTTTTAAATAAAAATGTAATTTTTATGGATTTTTTGTATATTAGTCTTAAATTGGAATTGTTCCGAAAAATTTATAGGAATCGTACTTGGTCTTTAGATTTAAATAAAACAAATTTTGGCGACATACCGCCTTGAAAATTATTAAATTGTTAGGACAGTTAACATACCGGTTAATTTTGGCGAGACACGGTAACGTAGGGAAGTGTACCCAGTATCTACCGCTATTGTCACTAGTGAGGAGGAGCATTAATAATGGTTATGTCAAGTGTCAAATTAAAATAATGAAGGATTCGCGGCTTTTTTATTTTTTGGTTCTTGTGATGTTTTTTTTTGCTATGATTTAACAACTATTTGAATTGCAGATTTTTTAATTTATTAGTTAATTTCCATATTAATAAATTAGTAAAACTATATTTAAATCATAAACGAAAAGATTTACTTGTTACAGTGAACTTGGAAAAGGCTTAAATCTTATTAAATGAAAAATTTTGTTTATATCTTATCTTTTTGACTTCTCTTTCTTAACTCTTTAAAAACCTTAAATTTGGATTTAATCTTAAAAGTGTATTAAATGATTAGAAGTTGACACACGCGTGACATACGTAAACCGTGTCGTTTTTGCGAGGATAGGTGGGTTAAGCACGGTTAGAATGGTAAGGGAAAGAACTTTTATCAACCAGTAGTTAAAACCGGTATGTCGCAAAAAAATCCCTATGGTAAATATTCCTGATATTTCGTATAAAAAAAGGTAGCTTTTCGTTTTTGACTTTTGTTTATTTTTCATAATTTTTTATATAAGGGTCAAATTAGAGTTATTCCGAAAAACGTAAAGGGATCATTTTTGATTTTTAGATGTGAAGGGTATATATCCTGAATATTCAGTTTAAATATGGTAGGTTTTATTTGTTTTGAAAGAAAAAATATTTGTAGTTGTTTAAAACAGTTACTAACGAAATAATACACTTTAATTGTTTAAGTTGAGTACCCTCTATTTGGTTTAAATAACAAGTTTTTAGATTAGTAAAAGTACAACTTGTGAAGAAAATACCAATTTTGTTGCTAGAGCCAGTTAGAAGTAAATGAAAAATTTATTTTTGTTTACGGTAATAACTTTATTTTAGTAATATGAATGTACAGTGTGTCCGCGGATGAAGTGCACAAGTAAAAAAATCTGTTTTATTCATTTTACAACAAAAAATCATTTTTATAAAAAGTTCTTCTCGTCGAAAAAATTAATTTAAAATTTAAATTTTTGATAGAATGTACAGGGTGTTAAGAAAATAGGAAATCATAAAAATGCTTTAAAAGGAAAGTACCATTATTTATTATTTTAAACATACATTTTATAAAACAAAGTTGTTTCTAAACTAACATAAACCTAAATACAAATTTTCAAATCATTGCGAACATTTATAATTAAATTAAAAAAAACGTGCACGTGTATTTAAAATTTTGGAAACAATTGTCTTACAATTTCTTAATACTTTAGAGCCAGAAGTACGTAATAACATGTTTTGGCAACAAGACGGCTGTCCTTGCACAGCTTTGGTCAGACAATGGCTACATAACTATTTTGGCGAAAAGTGAATAGCGAGGTATGGTCCAATCCATTATCCAGCTAGGTCGCCTGACCTCTACAATACCAGACTTCTTTTTATGGTGTTCCTTAAAGCAAAAGTTTTTTACATTATCTGCCACATAACACGGAAATCTTAAAAGAGCGCATACAAGAAGCAATAGATGAACTGAATATACCGTGAATAATTTGTAAAGTGTACCATAAATTTATGAAGTTAGCGAAAAAGTGTGTCGAGGTGGCATGTGGACAAATTTTAAATGTTTGATTTTCTATTTCTAAATTTTTATTTGGAATTTATGTTAGTTTATAAACAACTTTGTTTTATTACTTTTTTCTTTAAAATAATAAATAATGGTACTTTTCTCTTAAAGCATTTTCATGATTTCCTAATTTCTTAACACCCTGTACATTTTATCGAAAATTTAAATACTGCAAATTTATTTTCTCGAGAAACAGAACTTTTTATAAGGCATGATTTTTGTCGTAATATGAATAATAAAGATTTTTTCTCTCTTGCGCACTCCATCCGGACACACTGTATATTCGCTTAAGAGGTTAAAGCAAGTTTAAACAGCTTAAAATATTAAATTTTTTTAGTTAGGCCTTTTTGAGCAGCTAAAGTAACAGATCCACATATTGACATACGGACAAAATTGAGAAACCATTGTTTCTATCGATCTTGGGACCTAAATACAGAAAGATCTGCAAAAATCATACTCGTATGTCGCCCTTTTTTCAGTACGGCTTTTTTACAAAAGAAGTAATAAGTATTACCTGTTTAAATAATTAATAATATAATTATAATTATTTTGATTAAACATATGTGCTACGGTTTAAAATTCAATCAGTTTTACTGTGCTCTTTTACATGTAATACAAAAAATGGCTTTTTACTATTTAAGTTATACACAAGTAACCTTTCAATAAAAATGTAGTAAAGCTCTGCAGAAATTCTGGAGCTCATATTGTATAATGGATTTAACCACAAAAGAGCTTGTGTCCGCTCTGTGTAAGTAATGTAATGAAATTTTTTGCTTGCGTGTGTTGTTTGAGATATTTAACAATGGCTATGAGTGGCTTAGCAAATTACGCTACCCTGGTTAGACTAATGAGATATCTAATTGAATTTTATACTAAGTCTAAACTTTTTCTTATTTAAAATCTAAAAATAATTTGACTAGTTTAGACTTAGTTTAAATTAATAAGGGCTTAAGGCTTCGTACTTAATAAATCAAAGTTAGCTTGCCACAAACATAAAAAACATGTTGAAGCTTTAAAAAGAAACTAAAAAGCAATTTGTCAAAATAAAAAGATTTATTTCATTAATTGATCGTTACTAGATGAAACTCCATGATCACTAAATTTTAATTTTAAGAAAAAAAACACCGTGTGTAGTTTCGCTAACACTGTGCTATTTCAGGCTAGTAATTTTAACTAACAGTTTAAATTACTATTCTACAGTCTTACAGACCTACAGTCCTATCCATACATATGTTACACATTCTTAATATAGGTGGTATTATTAAAACCAGAAATGTTTTATTTTAATAATATTAGTGGGAACAAAATTTACTTACCATGTAATAAATTAAAATAAGACACTATTATTTATTAATAATACAACAAACTGTTAACGATCAACGAAATTTAAATGGAAAAACAATAAAAGTGTAAGAAAATGTTATGGTTTTAATAACAGTAAAATCTTGGACTGCCATTGTATTTATTTGTTATTTGTTACACAACGTTTCCGTTAGTTATGTATCTCCAACGTTTTCAAGTGATAATTAAAAACTATTTTTCAAAGCTATGACTTATATACTATCCCTTGGTCACCAAAGCTTGACCGACTTTTCACGGTTTAACAACGGCTGCCAGCTAGTCGGAATATCAATACTAGGCTTGCTAAATACATTCTGGTTGTTTACAATTATTACAGCTACTTTAAATTTTAAATTAACAGGACTTTAAAAAATACAAAAACTTTCTGACCGATGAAACTAGAAAAAATTTAACACTACATAACAGTAAACCTCCATATCTTTATGAACTGCCGAAGATACACAAGGACAATATACCCTGAAATCCCATCACCAATTCTAAAAATAAACTCACGACTGCACTGGCAAAACAACTGATCAACCAGTGGTCCGTAAGCCCCCATATTTTGTTAAAAACTGTAGTCATTTTGTTAACATTTTTAAAAATGTAGAAATAGGACCAGACGATGTAAGTTTTGATGTGAAGCGTCTGTATAAAAACGTACCAGTGGATAAATCATTAAACATTATCCGAGCCAAGCTTAAAGAAGATAAAACATTAATAGAACGCACCACCCTGCCGCTGGATGAAGTGATGGAGTTGTTGGAGCTTTGCCTGCGTAGTTCCTACTTTCAGGTGAAAGATGAATACTACGCACAGGATTATGGACTTCCCATGGCCTCTTCACTCTCCCCAGCGGTAGCAAATATTTATAAGGAATGGTTTGATTATTTAAACAAAAGTTTGGCTAAGATATGTTGACGATACTTTTATTATATGGACAGGTAATGACGGAAGAACTTAAAGGTTTCTGAAAACATCTAAATTACCTCCGATCTTGTATTAAATTCACAGTGGAGAAGGAGCAAAATCCGGCCCTACCTTTTCTCGACGTTCTAGTCAAACGAAATAACCTAAATATACAAATCTCGGTATACAGAAAACCTACCCACACTGGACAATATTTACACCAAAATTTAATCACTCGAACAAAACGAAGTCATACGTACTCTATATAATCGGGTCATAAATACTCTATATAATTGTGCAGTGACCTTATTTAACAGTAAAGAATCCCTGCAAGGAGAAATAAGTAAATAACTAGGGATCTTAAGCAAAACGAATACAGTGCAAGACTGGTAAAGGAAACAATCGAAAAATATCAAAATAAGACAAAAACTCTAAATTAAACGAGACTCCACGTAACTAAATAATTATAACAGATTTCTTAAATAAAAGAAACTTTGGAAAATATTTACAGAATCGCAAATAAGTATAATATTAAAACGGCATTTATGGCCGGTTGCACCAACAATTTTTGCGACACTTAAGTTGTTCTTAAGCATTAACTGCCCCTTAAGTTTTAAATGTCTCTTGCACCAGCTGAAATTGGTCCTTAATGGTCCCTTAACTTTAAGTTTAGGATTTTCTGTACTTAATGATCCCTTAAGTAATTTGAAGTTGACATTTGACAAATATTTTGTTTATTGTTTATTTATTTTTCGTTTGTAGTTTCAAATAATTAATTTGGTGTTTTGGATTGTGATATTGTAAATGCGATGTTAATTAGATTTCGAAGAAAAATGTAGAAACAGTGAAATTACTTATGGCATTTTTCAGGTTTATTTACCTCTTTTTTTTCTTTTGGACATTGCTCTGTTATTTTTAAAAGGAACCGTTTTGACGAGATGGATAATCTTACATTTTTCAAAAGGTTCAAATTAACGAAGCCAACAGTGCTCAGCTTACTTGAGCAAATCGAAGATGAGCTTTAGTTTAAACATGACAAGTTTGTATTAGCTTTCAAATTTTAAGTATTAACTTGTAAATTAGGAATATTTAAATTTGTTCACATAAAATAATAAAAGTTTTTTTTTAAATTATGTATTTGTGTTTATATTTCATATTGACAATAATTGTTCCTTTCCATGGCCGTAAAGAAAGGCGCCCTTGATCTTTTTTTCCATATTAATATAAATTTTACAACAAAAAATCACAAACTAACGACTGATTTTGTATTATATTTTCTATAAAATGAAAAAAAAAGTTTTAATTATTTACAAAGATTCAAGTCAGATTACTGCTATCATTCAATGACACACAAGCTAGAAAAGGAAAGATCTAATATTAGTTAATTATAATTATTCGCGTTGTAAAGGCCAACAATAAAAAAGAAGAACGATGCAACGTTGCCATCTTTCTAAGTACTCTTAGTTAAGTTGCAATAAAAATCTAATGGTGAAAGCGAAAACAATTTAAATTACCCTTAATTTTAAGAGCTTCTTAATAAAGGTCTACTTAAGATACTTTTGATGCAACCGGCCATTAAATCCCAAACTATTCTAAAAGGTATTCTTACTAAGACGAGACCAGACAATAATGTTTTAAATAATGACTGTATCTACCAAATTCCCTGTGAATGTGGTGAGGTATACATCTGGGAAACGAAAAGACCATTTCAAGTTAGAGTTTAAGAACACAAAAAGCATACGGAACGAGGTGAAACGTCAAAGTCAGGGATTGCCGAACACGCTTGGTCAAAACAACACCACATACAATGGTCGGAAGCAAGAACAATTTATAAAGAAACCCACTGAAAAAAGAAAATTTAAAAAAGCAGTACTAATTGTAAACAACCAAAATGTATTTAGCAAGCCTCGTATCGATATTCCGAAGATCTGGCAGCCGTTGCTGAACCGTGAAAAGTCGGTCAAGCTTCGTTGAACAAGGGATAGTATATAAATCGTAGCTTTTAAAAATAGTTTTTAGTTGTCACTTGAAAACGGTTGGAGATACAAATTAACAAATAAAGACAATGGAAGTCCAAGATTTTGGTGTTATTGAAAGGATTCTTAAGTTTAATACTTTTTGTTTTTTTGTTTAATTTTTATAAAGATGTTGATTGGACTGCCTTTGTAATGCAGCTCAATATTTATAGAAGTATTTATTCAAAAATATTCCCGTTACTTGTCACAAGAATCCTCTCGGCTATGGTTCCAGGCTATAGACACACACAAACACTTAGTGGATAAATCCTTCCAAACTTGTTATTTTAGTTTTTTTAGGTTATCTGCAAGTTAAGAAGGGTCAATCGACTTTGTGCGTGCACGAGTTTAAACCTGAACCGAATTGGTCTCTTTTGGCAAGTAACCCAAATAATATTTCTTAAAGAAATATTTTTTTCTTTGTAAAGAGGTAAAAATATAACTGGTTGCATCCCTACTTTTTTGACGCACAAAACAAGATTTATGTCAAGGACAGTAATGTTTCTACTGGTAAAAATGTTTCCAAACTACTATGTACTGTAAGTGCCGTATATTTTAAAAATTTGAAAGCTCACAAACATGTGGAATATTATCTGGATAAAAAAACTCTAAAAGTCACCACTGACCGCCAGGTGGTATCCCGACACTAGTGGATGCAACTATATCAGTCTTACTCTACAATGTTTGACTGAGAAACCGTATTAAAAAAAGCAAAGATATAGCTCAGTTAATTATTTGACATTGGTTAAACATATTTTCTGTAGAATTATTAAGAACATCCTTATTTTTGAACAATGCTGTAGATATTTTCTCCGAGTGAGTTACGACATTATTTTTACTATATTTTCAATCCAAAGAAGCTTTAGGCCAAAGTTATATTTTGTTGTGTGTAAAGTCTTACAAAAAGTTATTAATATGAAATGAGATCTTATAAAGCAGTTGTCGCCAACCCGTCGATCGCGAGCTACCGGTAGCTCGCAAATGCAATTCTGGTAGCTAAAGGTGTAAAAATCATACAAGTATCAGCAAATTTTGAAAATTCTCATAATAAACACAAGCAGCGGAAACACTGCGGTAAGTGATTTGCCGCCGACGTCACCATGCTAGAATTGGCTAGAACCGATCAGCGCGCTACTGGTCGAGAACGATCTGGGTTACTTTAAAGGGATATATATTTATATATATATATATATATATATATATATATATATATATATATATATATATATATATATATATATATATATATATATATATATATATATATATATATATATATATATATATATATAATTTATATTCGAAATGGGAAAAACAAAACTTTTTTATAAAAGTTAAAGGTAAAAATGTATGTTTGTTATGTAATAAATATGTCTCCATTGCTAAAAAAGGAAATACTGAGAGACATTATAAAATTGTACATTCGAATTTTGAAGAAATCATTCTTATTACATTGTGCATTAGGAACAAAAAACTGAAACAATTAAAAAACCAGTTAATTGGACAAAAGTCAATATTTTTAAAAACAGTCGACAAAAATTAGGCTTCAACTGAAGCATCTTACCGTGTTTCCCAGATAATTGCACAAAAAAAGAAATCATAAAACAGGCGTTTTTAGAAGCTGCAAATTCCCTATTTGCCAACTTAGAAATAGGGACGAAATAGTATCTGCTATAAAATCTATGCAACTTTCTGCTAATACAGTGTTGAGATGAGTAGAAGTAATAAGCAATGATATTTTTTTCGCAGTTAAAAAGTGACTTAGGTAATTGTGTTTATTTTTCACTGCAACTGGATAAATCAACAGATGTGGTTGATACCGCCCAGATGGCCTTATTCGTCAGGATAGTTTTCAGTAATTTTGCCATTAAAGAAGATCTTTTGAAGTTTATTTCACTAAGAAGACATACTACTCGACTGAATTTGTTTTCTTATTTTAAAAACCTTGTATCATCAGAGAAAATTCCAATATCGAAAATGGTAGACTTGACAACCGATGATGACAGTTTCCACTGTATTATACATCAGCAGGCATTATGTGGAAATTTTCTAAAATTAAACGACGTTATGAAATGGTTAACAAGATTATAGCTTAAGCCTTACGAGGAAAAGAATTCATAACCTTGACCGATAAAATTAACTGTCAGTATGGAGAGCTACTTCTTTACTTTAAGATCCGATGGTTGAGCAGAGGAGTGCTGAAACGTTTCAATGATGTCCTGTCTGCCATAGTCTAGTTTTTCAAACAGCGCGATGAACCGATTCCGGAACTGGAAAATTCAATCTAGCTTAGAGATTTTGGTTTTCTTGTGGACATTACAGAAAAATTTAATAAGCCTAATTTGCAGCTTCAGGGGAGAGACAAAGAACTAGCTAAAATGATTTCTGATATTAATACATTGATCAAAAATTGTATTCAAATGGCTGTATTAAACTATGCTCCAAACATAAAAAAATATATCGATGAGACTAAGTGTTAACCTTCTCATTAAACATGTAATGTATTTTTTACCTGCTCATTTTTTTGCTTAACATAGTGCTTTAATTTTTTTGTTAATTGTATTCACTTTTATTAAATCGTATGTGACATGCCATTGTGGCTGCGTAAAAATTTTGGTAGGATTGGTAGATATAAATATGGATGTATTTATGAGTTATGTTATCGGATAGGTATAAATAAGTACTATAAGTCATTAGTTTATTAGAACGTATTAGTGAAATAAATACATATACGTCGAATATACCGGTGTATTTTTTAATTAAATTTGTCTTACGTAGGTAGCTTACTCTTTATTCCAAAATTATGAAAGTAGCTCAACACATTGAAAAGGTTGCGACCACTGTTATAAAGTTTGTAAATCCTAAAAACTATTTGACAAATAGCCGCATTTCTTTGGTTAAATAACAAAAGCCATTAAGTAAATTGCCATGAAATCCCTATTGCGATAAAGTATTAAAATTAACTGATTAAATTTAAGGTTTATTTGGGAAAACATACCTTGCCTTTTTGTTAGTTCTTAAATGATGTTTTATCTTACTTTAGTTTGATTATATGCTGTAACATTAACGACCATTGATTAATCTAATAAATTTTATGACTATAAATTAAGAATTATCATGCAAGCTCTATTTCCGGTAAAGCAGAATAAAGCCCTATCGCCAATAAAGTTTATATGGTAGTCTGGAAATCATAGCATTAAATTTTATTAGATTAATTAATAGGACACAAGCAAATATTAAAACTAAAAGATAAAACACCATTTAAAAACTGGAATAGAAACAACGAGAATTTGCTCTAATTAAGCCTCAATTAAATCATTTAATTTTAATAGTTTAACTCATTTAGGATTAACAAACATTAAAAAATTCTAACAAATATTCTATAATCGTCAACAAGCTCCAAAATTGAACCTAATAAGCTCAGTGTTTACAAAAGGTCTTATTTTCTATAGCACCAATTTTTTGTTTTTTCATAAGACAATTTTACTAAAATTAAATATATCTAACATTGGCTTAAAAAAAGTAGCTGATACAGAGCTAATATAGGTAGCATTACCTAAAAAGTGACCACCCGACCAAATTAGTATGAATTTTAAAACGACAGATTTCTTTTATAGTAAAAATAGTGTTAAGATTATTTTTTAATATTTGCTATAATATGCCATTTGCAGAAATAAGCGAAAAACATTTTATATTTTAAAAATAAGTAATATAAATCTTTTACCCAATAGTTGTTTGAGGTTATTTTTTATCTTTATGATAGCTCACGAAGGATTATTATATATGTATATTATATCCTACGGATTATATATACATATATAAACCTAAGTACCAAAGTACCGTGAGTGCCGGGTTTTCCGGTGTTTAACCCGTTTCTTCCCAGTTGTTCCGTCAACGTTGTCCAAGCACTGAAACATGCAAATGTTGCATTTCACAGCACCTTTTAGACAACGCGATAGTGCCACCACGGACGGTATTTTTTAAATAGCTACTACCTAAAAGTGTCTCTCCGGCACTGGGAATCGAACCCGGATCGCCGGGCCCGCGAGCCGAAACTCTTACCACTACGCTACCGGAGACACACATACAGGTTATGCCACAGATCTAGTTTAAGAATTCTGAAACTGCGACCAACCCGTACGCATGGAGGTAAGTAACACGCGGCATCGTAACTCGGCAACTCGACTCTAGAGATACCCCGTGATCACGAGCTTCTTGACAATGTTGACATATGAAACGCTTTATTATGCAGGGACTCGGCTAAAAAATTACATTTTAATGTACTAGTTTAAAGTATTTTTTATACGTCCTTGCATTGTTACGTCTAAAATATAATTGGGGAAAATAAAAAGCATCTTTGCTAACCAGAACTAACCATGACCGACTAGAACCTAGGGCTTTTATTAAACATTTTATTTCTAATTAGTTATCCTTTATTTTATTCACTTTTTGAAAAGCGATAAAGGAAACTAAATGTTATGTTGGTCCATTTTATAATCATACAAAATGGGATTAATAACTATAAAATATATACATAATTTTTTTAAAAAAGATCTCAAAATCTAGAAAAATGGCCCTAACCTTTTTTTTGCAACACCAATATTTTTCGCAAAAACGGCCGTCGAAAAATCCATAACATTCTTTTTTTTCTAGAACTCCGGAAACGGCTAAAAAATGCAGATGGGCAAAACAAGTTTTTATAAAACGCGAGAAAGATTGTGAAGGAAATTTTTTGGGATCATTAAACACTTGCCAAACTCTCATTATAAAAAAAAATATTAATAACAAACCATTTTTTAAAAATATCAATAAATTTATGGGATACCCTCAAAATATTAAGAAAAAAACACTTTGACCGCTTTTTTAAATATTCTATAAAAATCAGAGTGGACCCAAACTCATATGCAATGATAAGTACGGGTTTTCCCATCCTATAAACTTTAAATGATTAAAAAATATACATTATTGACCGAGTAATGGAACAATTCGTCCGCCCGCTTATAAGTAAATCCATGAAGATAGCGGCATTCTAGCGGTAGAGCGGCAGCTGAAATTAGGGGACTTTTGGATCCCATTATCTTTAAAACTATCGATTTTACGAAAAAAATTATAAAAACCATTTTTGTACGGGGCGATCTTAATTTTTTTTTTAACAAAAATTCTTCAATTCGCATATTTTGGCAGATATTCTCGTGAAACCCATATTTCGGGCCTTGAGGGGCCATTTTCAGCCCACTTCCCACCTGTTATTGTTAATAAACTTTTTTCCGCTCGAAAGCATTCTCGAAGACCTAAGAATTGCAAGGGAAAACTGTTCAGATTTATTTACAGATTTGTCCTTTCATTTGCCGGACTATTCATAAACTTTTTCTATTTGTTAAAAGCCACTAAAAATAAGAGTAAAAATTATATATTCATAACGAAGACTGTCCAAAAGATAGACCACCCCTCTATTAACCCCCTAAGGGAATGAATTTTCGAACAAGATTTAAATGGGATCACCTTAGATCCTTCTGAGTTGAACAAAAACAGAGTCAAAAAATTGACCTTTGAACTACGGAGTAATCGTTAAAAGTACAAAAAATACATACGGGCAAATTAAAAACCTTTTCCTTTTTTGAAGTTGGCCAAAAAATGGTTTTATTTCTCCTTATTAATAAATTACTTAGGTATATCTTTTCCGAATGGCAATGATGGGCATCCCAAATAGCGATGCCCCGTGTTACTTACCTCCATTCAAGCAGGACAGGCAATGCCCGGTCAAACAAAGTGACCTTCCATCTACGGGCAATCCAAACCAAATAATCTGAAAGCTACCCCTACAAACCAATTAAAATAAAAGTATGGAGATAGCCTTCGACACCCATATAAATGTAGCTATTGAGCAATATGTTTTGCTTTATTTCCTTTTCACTTAGATATTCTTAATTTATATATCTTTTCTTTACACAGAAATCTTTTGCCAAGATCGCGCTGAGCTAATCTATATGGGCTCGAAACAAAAGCTCATGCTATACTCAGAATTTAGACGTTTATATGTTTTTTAATTCATGTTAAGGCCTGTCGGAAATTAAACTTAGCCCATGCACAACCAATGCGTAGTCCTCGTGTGACCGAAACCCAGCCCAAGTTGATGTTTTTTAATAGCAACGCATATTGAACATAGCCCACACCAATCACTCATACCCGAATCTCCCAATATTTAAAATGAAAGTAAGCAACCAACTTTTTCTCGAATTAAAATCTGAATTTGAGAATAAAGAAATATTTATCCTGTTGCACCTATTCAGCAAAAAAAAAAAGAAAAATGAGAAGTAAAATGAATTGCTTTCATGTAATCTTCATAGGTAGTATCATGTAATACAGGAAAACTTCTAACAATTTGCTGACAAAAGTAGGGCCCCACGATCAATGGAACTGTGTTGCTAGCACAACTCGACCCACGCAAAACAGTTTGAAATTGAACCTGGCTGAGATGGGTTTAATATGCGCCACTCTGTCTCAAAACAAGTTTTACACAATAGTCCACGTGTGTGATGTACCTGGGCTGGGTTCATTTTGCGGCGAGCCTAATTTTTGCTTATAGAACAAGCTGTATATTCTTTAAAAGTAGGTGTTTTTAGGGTTACCAATTATTCGCTTTCTTTTTATTAATGTGCTAGTGTCTTATAAAAAAAATAAAGCATTTTTGGTACCCTTAAAATCTTGATGGTACCTGTTTCATCTCTCATATTAAAAGTAGTTGAAACACGTATTTTAAATCATTTTATACTTGATAAAAGTAATACGTGATAATCACCAATTATTATATTTTAGCAGTGTGGCTATATACGAAAAAAAAAACTATATACTTACCTTAGTAGCTGTATTAAAAACTAATAAACTCTTTTAAAACGGGGACAGGTTTTAGTAAATTAGGTGGTGGTGGAAGACAAGAACATTTTTTTGCAGAACAGAAACTGTATTCTTTTAATATATGAGATTAATATATAAATTTTCTAAAATTATATTTTTCTCTTCAATACGAAATAGTATATTTCGGAGGAGTCATGGTGACCTTATATATGATGAAATTGGTATGCCTTAAGAATTTGTGTTGAATTCGCATCTTTTCCCTGTTTGTTACAACTAGCTAGTACATTTTAAAAAAGTGGATTTTGAAAATATAAAAAGTAGATTGTTTTTGTTTTTTTTAATATTTTTTTGTCTCCGGACAGTCCACAAAGGCTTAAAGTTTTTTTTTATCAACGTGCCGTAGAAATCTTATAAAAGTTAAAAGAATTTTATAAGTACGGTAAATAAAGAAAGAGTAGAAACGGTTATTGTTGCGTTTCAGCAATATAAATAGTTGCCGACAAACTTTGCCGTCGGCTGAAAATAAACTGAAAACATGGGTGCAAATTAAGGTGTGGACGTCCTGTAAAAAGCCTATTGCCATTTATGACACAAAGAGTAGAGTTAGTGTACACACGTTTTTATTCAAAACAATATACAATTAAATACTACACAAAATATAGTCTGATATGCCAATAGGGCGTACCAGCAAATCCAGTCAAATATTTACAAATATATACAAATAACTAAGTTATGCGATGTCCCCGATTTTAAAAATCAAAAGTGAGAGAATATTTTGACATTGACAAATGTTAGAAAAATCAAGTTTACTTTAATAAAATCACAATAGGTAAATGTTAAAGATCAAAATTTCTTTTAAAAAGGCACTGATAGCCTTAGAATCAATTTGCCAAGGTCCTAGGAATCTGAAACATAAACTTACAAACTACCGACAATACCAGATGTTTACATTCTTAATAATAGGGCTTAAATTCACAAATTATGTGGAAGAAAAAGTTACAAAATTTTCACTTGAAATTGGCGCAAAAGTTCACTTAAATTTAGTAAAGGAAATTATTTATATTTCACTTAAAAACCCGAATTGCCTTCACGACTGCGAAGCCCATAAGGCGCAAACAAACGACGGCGTTACTAGCTTAGAAAAATGTACAATTTTGTATGAAAACTTATAATATGAACTGTTTATAAAAAAGAGTGTCTACCAAACTTCTTGGTCAAAACACAAGAGAAATTTTAATATATTATATATAAAATATATAAATTTATTAAAAATTATAATATTAATATTATATAAAAATAATATTAATATATTTATGTAAAAAATATAATATATATATATATATATATATACCTTAAAAAAACTACTATTTTTTTATTAAAAAGTTAAGAGAACATTTCAGCAATCTGCCCAAAATGTAAGAGAATTTTTCGTGTTCATATCGAAAGAAAACATTTTTAAGCTGCGAGGTGTTCCTTTAACCGCACAGACAGCCGTACTGCCCGTCCCTCGTCTCCCGACGCACGGGCTTCGCGATCCGACCTCTTCTTCTTTCTTTTTTTGTTGAATTTTGTGGATGCGCTACGTCATTATGAAGCCATGGTGACAAGTCAGCTTTCTTTGTTTAGCTATTTTTAGATTGGTAGAGCGGTGTTTCAAAGATTTATTTAATAATTTTACTGATTAAAATAGATTTTTTATATTTTATAAAAATAGGAAATGAATGTTAGCGTATTTAGGGCTATGGTAAAATAGCTTTCATGTTGCCAGATGAGTTTAGGCAACAAGAGATATGCTAAGTCCAAGAATGTTAGGCTTACCTGATCTAAGATTAAAAACTTTAGTATGTGACAAGTCGTTGCAAATGTAAGGAGATAAAAAATACTAAAGGGGTATCTTATCTTCGCAATAATTTGCCTTTGGTTAAATCATCATTATTTCTAAAGAATCTATGTTATGTAAAAAAGAATAACATATGTAGATTTACTAAAAGTAAGAAAACACGAGAAAAAGTAAAATACCAGGACAGAAAAGGAAGAAGCAAAACCGACTAATACATCCAAAATTAGAAACGACTTTATAAGACTCTCAGTGGGCATGTGAGTGGTAGTGGATCAAATAACAAAAACTTTTTCACACTTTACCCCCTTAAAAAGTGTCCAAACCAAACATATTAATTTCTGTTAAATAAATTATTAAAAACCTACAACATAGTGTTTTATAACATTATTTTTAAATATATTTTTTTTCGGGTAATAATTTAATTATGTATTTAAATTTATTATATAAATGCAGTTAACTTTACACACGCAAAAACTATAAATTAATTTTTTTAATAAGAAAAATGCCTATGGGCTGTTTTCTTTAAAATTTATTTAATGTCTTTAATACAGCAAATATGGCCATTAGGTTTAAAAACTACGTACTGCTATTTAAAGCTTAAAAGTATAGCCTAGTAAAGCAATGAGTAGTCTTCCTCTAAAAGAAAACATTTTTGGATCATTGTCCTTAAGTAGCACATTTACTTGAACTAATGGAATTTTCGCATTAGGCTAAGATTTGTCGTTATGTCGTAAGTATAGTATGCAGACTATTTGTTTAGGTTTTTCCTCATTATTAAAACAACTACACGGTTGTTTTTAATTTTAAGGCCAAGAAAAAAACTTTTTACAGATTAAGGATGTAGTCTTAAAATATTTTTTAGCAAATAGCAAATCGCTTTTGGGTCAAACAAGAAATTTAAATTATATTTTTTTAAAATAAAGTTTTATTAGTAAGAATAAAAAACCAGTAAACCTTTTTTGGAAATTCATAAAATTAAGTAAAAGTATCCCCTTTTTTACCTAAGGCTTGTCTACAAAAAGAATAGTTTAATTCTTTTGACAAAAAAAATCAATATTATATAAATATTATTGACTACTATTATGGTCTGGTTCCTGGTATTTCTACCTGACGTTTCCTCATGCGGCAGACATTACAAGTGGGTCCGAGGTCGAAGTACCTCCTGACGGCTCACGGTTGACTGAGCCGTCAGAAGATACTTCGACTCGGACCATCTTTAATAATGTCTGCCGCGTATAGACGAAAAGTCAGGTAGAAATACAAGAGACCACGGCAAAAAAGCCCAGAAAACCCATATAATGTAGTTAAAATCGGCCGTGAAAGCCTACACACTTCGATAAAATATTATTGAATTTAGGTATTTAACATTGAAAAAAAGATTTCTCTTTATTATATTTTATTGTGTTAGCTAATAACATAAATTAACATATGACGATACTTTTAGGCTTTGTATAAAACCATTAAAATTTATATACTATATTGGGAAACCGTAAGATACGAAGTCGGTTAAATTATGGCAAAGTTGCGCATTTAGGGCCTAACAACATGCCGTTTAGAAAGTTGTAAGTTCCCAGTATTTAGAGATATCCGGAAAACTGGAATTTGGCAATTTCGTTTTTATTTTCTTCTGACGTATTTAAAAGAAGAGAAAAACAAAAAAACACTTTTATGACCACTTTTTAAGCTCTACAAAACAGCGTTGAGAGATTTTCCGATGACGTTCGTTTGTTAAAATCATCAACTTTATTTTTTTAAATACGACACTCAATTGTTTATTGTATTTTTTGAAGCAGTTATAATCCCAATTACAATGATGTATAACACTTAATATTTTTCTGTTAAATAAACATATTTTCCATAAGAGACAATGAGTTAGACAAGGAACGCACATTATTTCTTATAGGAGCGTTCTATATTTGTTAATAAATATTAAGTGTTGTACATTTTTGTAATTGGGATAATAAGGGGTTCAAAACAATTAAATAAAAAACCTAGGTCAGTATTTAAAAAAATAAAAAGTTGATGATGGTTTAACAAAACGAAACGTCGTAGGAAAACCCCCCTCAACGTCGTTTTGTAGAGTTAAAAGTGGCCTTTGGGGAAAATTTTTTGTTTTTCCATATCTCTTTAAATAACGTCAGAAAAAAAAAAAAGAAATCGGCAAATTTGGTTTTTCCCAGATATTCCGGAAGTACTGAATATTGCAATTTCTAAAGTGAACATGGTTAGTTACGCAAATACACAACTTTGCCATAATTTAACCGACTTCGTATTCAGGGTTTTCCCCAGATCCCCCTGCATGCCTCGAATCGGGGACCCTGTATAGTTATATATATATATATATATATATATATATATATATATATATATATATATATATATATATATATATATATATATATATATAATTTTTTTTTTAAAAAATTTTTAAAAATTTTTTATTTTTAATTTTTTTTTTTTTTTAATTAAAAAATAAATATTATTTAAATAATTATACATTTTTAATTTAATTACAAAACTTCTGAAAAAATTGTTTAAAAAAAAAAAAATCATGGTTATTGAGTCCCACAAAGCCTTCGTAGCTTCATTGTTGCAATCTTAAATGTTCCATCTAAATCATCAAGCTATCTTTTGACTAAATTACTTGCAAGGGGATGAAAACATTTACGATTTCTTAAATTTTAAAATACTTAAAAAACAAATTTTTTGACAATAGTTTGTCATAAAACATCTACAGCAGTTTTTGTTTCATATGTACCAAGTACAAAGGCTATTTGACCAATTATGGTTAATGATTTTCTTACAAACGGTCTACCTTCTAAAGTTTGTTTACTTAAAAAGCAAAATCAGCATATTTTTAAAATTTTAAATCACAGGGTGCACACAGAAAATTTTAGAATGTCCCTGCAATGTAATAAAATAATATATATTTTTTTATATTATACAATTTATTTTAAATTTAAATTTTTTATGTAAGATTGAAATATGTTGAATGTCTAGAAACTTGTGTATGAAAATAAAAAAAGTAATATATATTATTTGTACCATACATAAGGCGGTGCTTTTTTTTAAAAGGAGCCTTATATTTTGTTTAGCTTAAACTTTATTACAAAAAATTTTTGAATTTGACTACTGATTTTCTCATGACAAAGAAAAATCTGTGGCGCTAAAGCTAATTATATAATGATTATTATTATTTTTTTAAATATCAGTCAATAAACTGAGAAAAGGCCCTTCAACAAATTTACACCTGACTTACGACATAAAGCTGCCAGAGTTAATTGGCATCAAAAAAACAAAATAAGAACACATAACTAATGCTATAAGATTTTATCTGTTACGATGAACTTAAAAACCTTTGGAACCATTGATATGAAGGAAATGCCTTTGTAATTTGATATGTCGCTTTAGTTGCCCATCTTAAATATTACAAACAATGTAGATTGCTTTAAACTACTCAAAAGACGGAGCTGTCAAATAACTTTTGAAGTAGACATCTCAATGGTGCTGCAAGAGTCTGACTACATTTTTAAACAAAATCGTTATTTGTTTATGGTTTAGATTTCGCTAACAATTCTTTACAGTAAAAGTGCCAATATAATGCTTGCCAAATATGATTATGTCACCAAAAGGCACTAAATTTTTGATGAACACTTTTACAGGGTGTCTCAAAATTAATGGGACACAGAGCAACAGCAGAATCCTTAGGTCGAAATAATGTAGTTTTTGTAAACTTGCTTTATCCCGAAGTTAATAGTAACTAAAATACAGGGTGTCAAACTTTTAATTTTGTTTTCGTTTTTTTGTAATAATTTCTAAACTAAATGACATAGCGGTACAAAATTGGGAATCTAAGGGATCTTTGAGACGATAAATTCAAATTCGTCCATGTTTTGATGTTGCCATTAGATGGCGTCAGCTACGGACTACCTACCTAAATAATTTGCTATGATTCCTTCTGCATTAAAAACGTATACCTTATTTAAGTCTCTAAAAGCAACTGTTTTCGAGATAAACGCACTTTAAAGAATCCCGCAATTTTCTCATGGAAAATGGGTTTTGGCCAATCAAACTTTACAAATTAATATTTTCAACACGCTGATCAAAAGTAGTCAAGGGCTCAAAACCCGAAAATCCTCTCCCCCCCCCAAAAGTTTCCAAATCCTCTGGCCTTTAAGGATGATTTTGGGAAGGAGGGTTAAAGGAGTTTTTGGGTTTTCGGCCCGTGGAGACTTTTGATCAGCGTGTTAAGAACTATCCTTATGCAAGGTTTGAAAGAAAATTGGCCAAAACGCACTCTCCATAAGAAAATTGCGAGGTCCTTAAAAATGCGTTTATCTCGTAAACAGTTGCTCCTAGAGACTTAAATGAAGTATACATTTTTAATGTGAAGGGAATTATAGTAACTTATTTTTTTATAAACATTAATATACTAAGCTTAAAAAAAGTTATGTCATCTAAAACAAGTGGGGTAGGCCATAGCTGGCGCCCTCTAGTAGCAACATCAAAAGTATAAACGAATTTGAATTTCTTACCCAAACAACCCCTAGATTCCCAATTTTGTACCGCTATGTCATTTAGTTAAAGACTTTCAAAAAAACGAAAACAAAATTAAAAGTTTGACCCCTTGTATCTCAGTTATTAACGACTTTGGGATGAGGCAAGTTTACCTAAATTGCATTTTTTCGACCTAAGCAATGTGCTGTTGTCTGTGTCCCATTACTTTTGGGTCACCCTGTGTAAGGATTTTAAATTTTAAATTTTTTAGGTAACATTAAATATTTTGTAAAGAATTTTAAAAAATAGTATTTGTAAAAATAGTCTGGATTATTATCAGTTATATTGGCTAATTTCCCATACTACATTAAATTTATTTGCTCCGTTTACTTCAATACTTTTTTTATTTCTTTCGTTGCTCATTTATTTAATTTTGGATAGTTTTAAGCAAATCTTTTTACTTTTAATTTTTAGAAAAAGCTTTAAGATAGATTAGCCAAATGTTAAATACAATTTAATATGCAACAGAATAAACGAAGAAGAGGCAGATAAATTAAGAGAAAAACGAATAATAAATTTTACAGTATACGATTTAAAGCTATGGTTTCGTACCCAAGTTAATTTCCAAACACTGCAATGGTTTTATTACCTTATTTTGTGTAAATCGATGATTACAAAAATCTTTGGTTATCGGAGTATATGTATGTTAAGGCGAAATAACATTGCCCGAATCTTTTTGACGCATCTGACATACACATCATCCTTGAGAATCACGAAACCAAAACAAAAAGAGATGTCAGGCATTAGTTATTTTTTAATCAAATTTACTGCCCTTGGTTTATCGCAAAGCCAGTCGACACTGCGCAAGGAAGCAGAGCGAAATATTTTAATGCAGCCTAAAAAACGACTACAGCCGAGTGAGGAACGCGTTGTTAAAGCTAGCAATGGACTTAACAATGGGTTAAATTTAACAAAGGTAAAAATGAACACTCTTGGCAACAGGGCATAACTTAAATGTCAACTATTTGTCAAACGATAATTAAGTTCGGGATTTTGCATTCAAAATCAAATTAAAAAAAAACTTAAAAAAATAATTACCTTGCACCAAATATAAAAAAAATTGGTTCGACACTTCAACAAAGTAATTTCAAATATTTTCTTCAAAAACAAGCAGCACAATAGGTAGCTTAAATGACCAATACTGCAGAACTTCTTTAAATTTGGGTTTTTAACAGGTTCTTTAAGGGGTTACATGGGTTTCGTCGGGAAAAAATGGCCTTTTTTAACAATTTATTTTTTATGTAAAAAATGAAATTTTTAACTCAAATTCTGTACTGTTATAAAGATACACATTTGAAAAAGAAGTTCTAAAATTTCTGTTAAAAAAAGTTAAAAACTCTGCCATTGTGACTTTGTTTCCGGCGACCTCTCGGGAAAAAGGTGCGTCCGCGTTGGTAGAAGAACTTCTTACAGGATCATCTAAGGTGAAAAATATATATATGGGTCTTAGTTAAGACAATAAACTAGGACGTGTACTAAAGAAAAAAGTAAAAAATTAGATTTCTGGCAGAACTTTTTACAAAAAAATGACAATTTCGGTGAAAATTTCGCTACTTTTTTTAAATAGTTGTAATCGAAAAAAATAAAGATTCTTCGTCCAATTCCTTGTGAATTGTATCTCGAAGACCTGTTTAAAATTTTATAAAGATCGATTGAGTAGTTATCGAGAAATTTTGCCAACCGCCTTTGAAAACATAGTTTCGAGATAAACGCGTTTGAAATTTTGAGTGATAATAACAGTGGTTTTTTTTTAATTTTACATACAATCGTTCGTGATTGGGAATAGTTTTTGAAAGCTCTCCGTATCCGCTAGTAGTTACCCTTAGAGAGTGAAAGAAATGGACAAAAAGAACGAACTAACAATAGAGCGCTTAGCCTAGCTGGCCTCGAGCGCTCGACTTCTGAAAGCTGTATCTCCGAAACTATTACTCGGAATAATTTGAAAATTTTAGACAATATTTTAAAGATGTTGTAGAATTTAATAAGATAGTAAAAAAGTCGATTTTATGAAACCGTGAAACTCATGTAACCCCTTAATATAATTCATGCCTACTACATTTTATTGATACATGCAGGTAGGTAGATTCATCTTGAGTAGACAAAATATTTGCTTTATTTTTATAATCCAATTTAAACGCACTCTAGGGTGTAAAACTTGATCCAAGAATTTTTGCATGGCTATGAAAAAATGTTTTTTGTCTTAGAAATAGCGCATGTACATATAATTATTTTTACACTCACGCTAGATGAGATAGGATTGGAGTAGCTCAAAAGCGTTTTGTATGATTTCACATAAATTATTGCCCTTTTTTATTGTTAAACTTTTCAGAGCACACCAAGCTCTGAGACGCGGAAAAATTTTCGTCACTAGAAAGCTACTTAGATTCTATCGCAACCTTCGAGCACATACTGCTAGAGGCAGCCTTGCAACGGGGTCGTGTGAACACTCTACGTGAGAGAAAAAATAATAAGAGTGCAACATTTTCCAATCGCTCTACGTGCTGAGTGGTGGGCGGGCGTGGCTACTATTCACCGCAGACTAATCAGCACGAAAACCAAGAGAGAACAGTTGTACTTTTATTCGTCCTTTTCTCTTACGCACACTGTGAGTCTTGATTGGACATGTGACTTAGCCAAATTATAATATTTAGTAATGCAAGCTGAAAATAATGGGACAGTTAGCGCCTAAATCATTAAATACTTACATTACATTTTGCATGCTCTTGCGATGCAGAAGGGAGATTGCACTTACTTAAAGTTTATGCATCAGATTCGCGAGAGATATTCAAGCAATGTACTTTCACCTTTAGATCTTGACAGAAATGCGTACAGACTAAAGAGTAATCCTCCAAGGTTTTTTTCCTTTTTAACATAATTTTTTTACAATATTATTTTTTTTAATGAAGTACGTTTTAAAATATTTTGCCTGATATGAATTAAGAGATGTCAATAATTTAAATTATTTTCTTATTATTTTTATAAAAATATAGCTTATATTTTTCTTTTTAAAAAGAAATCTAAAAACCTTTAATAAACCCATTTAAAAAATACTTTTCAACCGAAATAAAACAACTTTAGCTTTAATTTCCTGGTTTTAATTATTTCTTTTACAAAGAGTGTCGTTCTATTCGCTTTTTATTTGGTAGCTCGATACATACATACACTTTAAAGTGTTTTGGCGATAAACCCGAAATTTAATTTCACACTTGTACTGAATAGACATGTTACATTTTAAATTTGACTCTGGTTCAACGCAAAACTACATTATTTATTTTCTTTAGTGACAAATTGAAAAGCCCGAAAAAGCTTTTCTTTGCCCGTGCGAAACGAAAGCTATTGATAGTTAACAAAAGGTCTAGAGTAAGGATTCCAAAGCCATTTGAAGATTAAATATATTTCGATCTGTTTGGTGAAAATGTCAAAAAGAATATACAATATACAGGGATTTGACCACAAATATCTTAATGGGTGGAATTACAGTTAAGTACTGTTTTTAGATATATCTAAAGAATACATATTGATAAAACAATTACGTGTCCAATTTTCGACACTTTAAGTGAATAATGGCCCTTCTTCCTAGTCTTTAATGCACAGGCAAATTTTAAAAATATTCATTTTAAGACAAACAACGTATCTTTGTTATGCCTTGACTTATCAGCAATGTAAAAGCTGATCTTGATAATGCTTTATTATGGATAGTAGTGGCGTAGTTGGCTTTCTTTTTTATTATATATTTATATTATATTATTAACTTTTATTATATATTTTTTTTTTTTTTTTTTTTTTTTTTTTTTTTTTTAAATTCCTAATAGAATTTAATTTGATTTAATTTGATTATTTAAATTTTGTTTTAAGATAGCTACTTCTTTTGTGCTTTCTGAGTCTATTTAGTCAATAAACCGCAGTTTAAATATTAATTTGATTTAGACGATACTAAATTTTGTTTTAAGATAGCTACTTCTTTGTGCTTTCTGAGTCTATTTAGTCAATAAACCGCAGTTATCCTTTAAAACCTACCAATAAATGATCAGCGCATAGTGAATATTTACTATTTAAGAGGGCATGGTGGTACAATTGGTCCCTTTTTCCTTCGATGGGCTGGTGGTTTAAAAAGGATATATGCTTGTCCCCACCCTAGTTTATAAATTAAAATATAAAACCTTAAACAATGTTTTAACTTAAAAAAAAAACAAACCACTTTTCTTTTTTTAGAATATTGTTAACTTTATTTCTAATAAAAAAAACTATTAAAACCTAACAAAGAACTTGCCCCTAAGAGATCTTGGACTCTAAAGGATATATTTTTAAGACTTAGGAGGTTATGTAAGAAATATAATATTCCTTTGACTTTGCAAATAAGCTTTTTAAATACATAGGTATTTTTTAATATGTAGAAATATAAACTTAAAATTCTAAAACATTTTGAACAACATAGTTATTATGATTTTATAAAAGTTCATTTAAACATGCAATCAGGTCGATTCTTTAAAAAATCCTTTAGTGATTTATTCTAACGCTCTTCAAATTAACAAGTATGTTAACCACTCCACTCTTTTATTAAAGATCCCATTCTCTAAACTGAAAGTGGTAAAACATTTTCAATAACCACTGGTATTTGAGAACTAACGTGAAGGTAAAAATGAATGATCAAGTCTCCTAACATAAAAAAGTGTAAAAAGATTTGTAGCCAAAAACAAACGTTTTTGCGAATTGTTGATATTTTATACAAAATTACAAAATACCTAATGTAAAAAATGTAAACATGTTACATTTAGGGTGTTCCCTAATCATATGCGAATATTTAAGAATTTAATTCTACTTTGAAAATTAAGATACTAGGATTTATAAACTGTGGTCCGAAAATGTTCCATTACGAAAATACATAGTGTTAAAATTTAATAAAAAGAAAAAAAATAATTAAAATTCCCTAAGCCGCTTGAGAAATTTAAGTAAATTTATTATGTATTGACATTTAACTAAGATCCATATTTCTCAAGATAAATAATAATATATATTTAACCATTATACATTTATTAAGTATCAAATTAATAAAATTGTTAAAAAAATGATTTTTCTTAAAAATAGCAACCAAAAATATTGTTTAAAATACAACCACTTGCTTACAGAATAGAGCTGAATGTAGTAGTGTAAAAATCGGAATAGTGCATGGAAACTATTTTACTTTATTTATTTTTATATGAAACTAATACCGATAGTCAACAAACCTTATATTATATTATATATGTTGGGAGAATGGAAAAATAAGCATTGGTAGTACAACCGCATGTAGGATATCTGTAAAACTACTGATTTATAAGCTAGGCTATTGCTATTACTGAATAGGTACATATTTGCAAAGTTGGTTAACACGGCCAAGAAACCTGCAGTTGCGATCCATTTATTTAAGTAATATGACTTGCGAAAAGGCCATTTAAACTTAAGCTGCACAGGTTTTAAAATGTAGTAATATTCTATTTTAGCTATTGATAAAAAAGATCAAATTCAGAAAAAAAAATTCTTCGAATAGGATAATCATGTAAATGACCGAACATTTTTAATTTAAACGTTGTCAGACTTAATATTAGAAATAACTAAACTTCAAACACTGCACCAGTAGTTTGTCATTAAAGAAAAAACGGTGTTATTAATTATTTATTCTTGTTATTTTAAAACCCTTAGATGACATATTTTAAATTGTAGATAAGTTCTATTTTGTTGTGGCGGATTTCTGTATTAAAAAATATTTTTTGGGTACTTGCCAAGATGGAACCGCTTCGGTCCTTTATGAAATTTAAAGATCTCCTTCTACTTATAAAAAAAACAAACACCGCTAAACAATCAACGTTTTCACTGGCAAGTCTGCCACCGTGTATTTTTACAAAAAATTAAATAAAATATTAATATTCTGGCCATTACCATACTATTATATGTTACAAATAAGTTTCAATAAATTCTCGTTGGGTTACTTGCCTGGAAAGCTTTTAAAAAATGGGTTCACTCGGTCCTGGTTCCGAAGTATAGCAAACTAAGTGTGTTCAGTCCTATTGATCCCTATGGGCAGATCGCCTAAAACAAAAAAAAAGAAGGAACCTCCCAAAAAACCTAAAAAATTTATAATACCTACGTTTCGGTGGCAAGTCTACCACCGTTTTGAAGATGAAATTAACTAAAAAACAAAATTAAAATTAAAACTAAATTTGTAACAATTTTGGTTTAAAAATTTCGAAAATTATAAGAGCCACCGAAACCTAGATAAGTTTTTTGAAATGTTTGAGCTTTTTCTTTTTTTCTGTTTTGGGCGATTTGCCAGTTCATAGGAGTTAATAAGACTGAGCACACTCAGTTGGATATAGCCCGGAACCAGAACCGAAGTAGTCCCATTTTTAGAAACTTTTTAGGCAAGCAACCTCACAAGAATTTATTGAAACACAAACACTGTTTTAATTAACAGCACTGACGTTTTTATTTATTCGTTGTATAACCCAATAGCGATCGAAAAAAATCTTTAAAGTATCATGTTTTTCAAAAGATATTTTTATGCATTTTTATAAAATCAACTTTACTGTTGCATCAAAAAATTAAGTACTTTGCAATATTTAAAATATAAACTAATATTTTACGATAAACATAATTATGAAAAAAATCTGAAACATATTTAAAAACAAGGAGGGGGTAGCTGAAAATATTTTATTCATGTAGGTCAAATCTAGGAAAATTTTATGTTCATAAAATCTAAAAATGTAATTAAGGTTTTAATTTAAAATTTCCTTAGAAAGTTTTGTAAATTGCAAATAATATAGTCAGTCCTTAAAAACAAAATACAGTTTTAACATCCACTGGCTACATAATTTTGATAGGTATATATTTTTGCCACAAATTATAGATACCAGGCGCTAAAGTAATATTTTGGTTTTGGTTTTAATTTCTGTTTTAGGCGATCTATTAGTTAATACTCGCGTCTAGAGATACCCCGAGATCACGAGCTTCTTTACAGTGTTCACACATGAAACATGCTTTATTATACGGGCACCAACGAACTCAAGGACTAGGATTAACGCAACGCCAGTTTGTAGGCAGGGTGTTTGGTATAGTGATCTGTTTGTTTTTGTTTTGGAAAAACGTAAACAAATTGCCAGATCTCAAAAATATAGTATAGGCAACATCGATTTAAATATAAACATTTATTAATATGACAGTTCCAAGCACCGGCAACAAGGTTAGCTGCTGCATTCGTTTAATAAAAAATGATAGTAAATCAGGTGTTGTACGGCACTTCGATGTCATTTTATCTCTTTCTAGTAGGTTGTATTATTCAATTACACGTTTTGTAAACTGACTTGATCAACAGCAACCGAATTGAGCATCTAAAGTAAATGTCATATCTGTCTGTCGATAATAAACAACAATAGTTTTCCGGCTTTAAAAATAATTTTTAACAATAAAGAATCATCGATTTAGAAAAATGTAATTTATGATGCAATGCCATAAACATTGAAAAAGTTATTATTTCCGGAGTTATGTTATTCAGTGTCTTTAATCAATGTTGCCAGTGCAGTGTGTTTACAAAAACTATCCATATTTGCCCCCTGAATATATTAATGCCAAACAGGGTTTGTTTACTTTATTTCTATCCAAGAATTCGTTGCTCGGCACGTATTTAAAAATAATTAATTGAATGAAAGCAAAATATGGGTTTAATACGTCTCCGCATTTTTACGTCTGATATATAATTGGGGACAATAAAAAGCCGCTTTGCTAACCAGAACTAACCATGACCGACTAGAACTTAGGGCTTTTGAATTTGTCTAAATTATCCCTACATAGAGTTATTAACAAAATTTGTATACATTTTAATATGGTAAAAGTTAAAAAAAAATTTAAGTATAATTACATATTGCCCGGTTTTTTAATACGTTATTAAAATTTTGTTTATAATTTCTACAAATAATTTAGACAAATTCAAAAGACCTAAGTTCCAGGCGGTCATGGTTAGTAAAGTTGTGATTAGCAAAGCGGCTTTTTATTTTTTATTATATTTCAGACGTAAAAATGCGGGGAGGTATTAAAAAAACCCTAAATCATTACATCGAAATGTATTTTTAGCCGAGTCCCTGCATAATAAAGCGTTTCATGTGTCAACACTGTCAAGAAGCTTGTTATCACGGGGTATCTCTAGACGCGAGTTTAGTTAATAGGCGTCAATAAGACTAAGCACATCCAGTTCGCTATACCCCGGGACCAGGACCGAAGTAGTCCCATTCTTTAGAAACTTTCCAGGTAAGTAACCCATCGATTACCTTTTGAAACATGAATCCGCTACAACGCTTTAGAACTACGGATTTTTTTGTCAAATCTGAAAATGTAATTAAGGTTTTAGTTTAAAATTCCTTTAGAAAGTCTTTGTAATCATATATCAGTCCTTATTATGCAAGTATACGTTTCAAAGCGCTATTTAAGCACGTTCAGAATTGTTTTCTAATAAAATTTTAATTCATCATGATCGATTGCACCAATAAAATTTTAATTCTCAAGGTAAAGCTAAGCTTAAATCAAAAATTCGATTGACCAGCGTTACGGCATTAAAGATTCGCTTTATCTCAGCCTAAAAATATCTAGACTTAACGTTATTCTTGTCTTAATTTTGTTGATTTAATTGATTAATTAATTCCGACTTCCAGGGCATCAGCTACTCTCTACAGCATGCAAAGAAATATAGTCATAAATTACATTTTAATATGTATACCAATAACAAACCACAAGAATAAACAAATCTACTTACCTCTAAAACTGCAGTAAGTGGTAACAGGTTAATTCCTGCATCTCTCTCCTGCGTGAAATAGTCAATAAGGTTTTAAATCATATTTTGTTCACCTTCTGAATACCGTCAAGGCATTTTACACAATAAAAATACGAAAATGAAAATAAAATCTGACGTTACTTTTGACAAAACATTTTTTTGACAAGTTTCAAAAATGACATAATTTCATAACCCATTTAGTATATTATTATTGTAGCTTTAAAAAATCAGCTGCTGAACGGCAGCCATTTTGATTTTAAGAAACGGCCAACCTTTTTGACGTCATTAATTTGTTTCAGTCTGTTTTTGACCTTTTTAATTTGTTAAAAAAGGTAAGGCAATTGATGACGAAAGTACAAACCCTCGTGAAACGAAGTATAAGTATTCATTTTTGCCACAAATTATAGATACCAGTCGCGAAAGTAATATTTTGGTTTCAATTTCTTTTACCTTGCTAATCACGGTTTAAACTACCTATTCCAATGCACTTGTTTAATTCACATAAACTTCTATCTACATTGTGTTAATAAATATATGAATATTGTAAAATAATGGTTATTTGAGAAGCATAGTGTTACGTTGCAAAATTCAACGTAACAATATTATTTGTATATATGCATTATTTTATGTATAAATACCTTTGTATGTAAATACCTCAAAATAAGGGGAGCAGTTGTAGCTCATCATTTTGTTTTTCTTTTGCTTAAAACTATCTGTTGTCTTTAGCGCAAGGGATAGTTTAAATTGTTTCCACTTTTGTTTACATTTTTGAAGGTTTTATTGATTTTATTTTCTCTCAGAGGTTAATGACCTGTTATTGATTACCTTTTGTGTTTTCCTAGATTAACGTGAATTTCTTTTTATTGAGCTAAATTTTTATGCTTTTGTTTATTATTTTTGGAGGTTAATGTTTTGACGTTTGAAATAGATCAGAAGTTAGCAACGAACAACTGTTTATTTTTGCCAGTCTATGGCAACGAACCAGCTAATGGGTCGTGTGTGAGTTGGTAGAATTGTATCAAGAAGGGGGTTGGTACCGCCAAGGTTAACCTGGACAGAAAACGCTGCTGGTGTGAAATAGCTTGGGGAAGCTCTCTCTCTCTCTCCTGCTGACCACCAAAGAGAAGCCCACGTGAAGGCAATGTTCTAAAAGTTAATTTTCAACCCTTGTCTTGGGAAATGTTGAACAAATGCCTAAGTAAATTTCCCATTTGTTTGTGCTAATTGTAGTACGTTGTTTCGGAGTGAAATGTCACGTTATCCGTAAATTTTTGGGAAAATTTATGTCTTCTTAAAGAAGGATTATACCACGTGGAAACTTGCATGGAACCCTTTTTCTTCGTTAATATCTTATAAGGGGCGATAGTGGCTCGTTAAGTTTGTGGAAAAAGGTAAGAATTTTACTATTTCACACAGTTTTATCAAATTGCTACTTTGAATTTTTGATCTAACTTTGAAAACGTATTGTGTTCGAATTGGGGTTATGACAATTGCGTAGTTAATTTATGGGGTTTTCTTTAAATGGATTGTTTTTTAAAGGGTAGAACTTTGTCTAGAATTTTTATGCTAATTGGGTAATTTATGTAAGGGATGTAATTTCTGTGTTTCGTAAAGTATTATTCGTAACCGTACATAAAGCTTAGACGAGTTGTTTTTTTTAGGGTTCTTTCTCTCTGTTCTTTTCTTTTCTATTCCTGCTTTATTTCTTCGACTTGATTTTGTGTTCCGGCCAATGCTGCTTATGCCTAGTTCCAGTTCGAGTTAATGGATTTAATCCCATGCCTTATGTTGGAGATTCAAGTGACAAACCCAAGTTGCCGACATTAGTTGCTGATGACTGACAGCTAGACTACCTTTTCTAAGTCACAACCACTTGCTTCCATAATAACCAGAAAATCATATAACTGAATAACCAGATAAGTCTTACGTTTAAGAAAATTTTTGTAGATTAATGATATTACATTGACTTAAGAGAATGTCATGTCGATAGTCTAGCCTTAGATTTGAACTGAAATTTTTATTGGAAACACCTGCCAATCATTTGAATAGCTTGATGTTACTTACCTAATACCTTCTCTGTCTGAGTTAACGGTCATTAACACAATATTTTCTCGGTACCTTCACTAAAATCTAAGATTGGAATTTGGACATAAGTATACACATGTGCACTTTTAAAGCTTTAAAGGTTATTGAAAGAACATTTAGTATTATGGTATACCTTAGGGGTATGTAGTCACTTACTTTTAGCACGGTTCTATTAGGAAACAGATTGTTAGGAACAGTTGGTACTTGTGAGTTGTAATCATATACATGAGTACGAGTGTTGTATATCAATCTGTGGTAGGAGATATAAGATTTATTGCTAATCATTTGGTAATAATCTTATACGGTTTAATTATAAATATTGAATTTGATCATTGAAGATTAATTAGATAGATTTACTGATATTGGTTTTTGTTTAACCCTTGATCGGATATATTTTTTGTTTAAGCCTTAGTGCTCTCAGATATTTTGCTGTAACGTCCATAACGTCATTCTGCTTCATTTTATTATTTTTTTAATTTGTAAGAGCCTGTTAAAAAGTTTTAAATGCAACTTATGGCCTTACGTATAAGACTGTTGTAGTAGAAATCAGTTTGATAGGAACAGTTGGTACTTATGAGTTGTAATCATATACATGAGTACGAGTGTTGTATATCAATCTGTGGTAGGAGGTATAAGATTTATTGCTAATCATTTGGTAATAATCTTGTACGGTTTAATTATAAATATTGAATTTGATAATTGATTAACTAGATAGATTTACTGACATTGGTTTTTGTTTAACCCTTGACCGGATATATTTTTTGTTTAAGCCTTAGTGTTCTCAGATATTTTGCTGTAACTTCCATAAGTAATTCTGCTTTATTTTATTATTTTTTGTTTAATTTGTAAGTGCCTATGAAAAAGTTTTAAATGCAACTTATGGCCTTACGTATATGTGGGTAACATACTAGAAGGTTTTCTGTAAAAGTTATAAGCTTACGGACTTTGTTATATATAGGATTTTACTGTTGACAGTTTATATGTCCTGCTTTTTGGGTTTAGTAACATTAAATTTGTATATAAGTCAAATTTAGTTTACATTGTTATATAGTTTTCGGTAATTTAAAATGTCTTATTAAATTTTTGTTTAAAAGGCGCATCCACCAATTTGGTAGGAATTTGTTACAATTATTTTATTATTTTTTGGTAATAAACCATTAACTAGTATATTTATATTTTGACTTTTATTGACAATACCCCCTTCAAGAATGCACTCGCCTTTGTGTAGAGCCTCATGCGACTGTAAGTATTTATTGTAACCATATTCTTGAGCCAATGTATAAGTTAATTAATTATTTTATTTCTGAGCTAGCCGAGCACTTCATTAGATAATTATTTATTTTAATTTTTATCAGATAATTATTTATAATTTTTTTATTTAACTGTTATTAGATAATTTTTTTGCCCAAGTGGGGCGTATAAAATTTCCCATAATAAATTTGGTTATAAAATTTCCCGTAAAAATAGTGTTTGTATTTTGCCCTTAAAAATACATCCACGGATCTCACTTGTTAACACAATTTTATTTAAAATTAAATGAGAGATAGATACCTAAACGCTCTTGCGTTTAAACTAGTAAAAAGTAAATTTTTACCAACCTAATAAAAAAATGTTTTATTTAAGAATAGTTATTTATATTTATTAATTATTATTTAATAATTTATTTAAATATGTTTATCATAATATTTAATTGTAACATACTCAAAAAGTTCTTATTCAATATAAAGTGCGTTCAAAATAAATTGTTGGGAAATGTATAAAGATCTTGGAAACTATAAGATCATTTTTAAAAAAGTGGTGCATTTTATATTTAAAATTTTTAAAGTAAAAAATATTAAAAAAATAGTCATCTGCATTTAGATTGTAATGTTAATCTTTTTTTTAAAAATATTATTCTTATTTCGTTTTAAACATATTTAAAAAGAAACATTTTTCCCTCTAAGTTAATGAATGCCACTCTTTGGTCATGACTGCGGAGGCAATTAGTTATAAACAATTGCAAAAATGCATAGTTGCCGTTGGTATAATAAAGCCGTTAAATATTTATATTTAATTATCTAATTGCATTGATCTAAAATTGTTAAATATTTAGTAAAATGGTAGAATATTGTCGCCAAGTGTCGACGTCATACTAATTTGCGCCTTCTAATTATTATAACACCATATTTTTTTTTAATTAAGCAAACAAAAGCTCTGGAAAAGAAAAAAATTAAACAATAATAAAAAATACAATCCTTAAATTCAGTTAAGTAAATTACTTAAACCGTATTAACCTATTTTTATTAGTAGCAGTAAAGCGTAAAGAAAAGTATGGAACTTTGTTTGTTATTGCTAAGAATATTGTCTTTTATTTGTTGTAGGACGGCAAAATTAAGGGTTAGCCTAAATAAAATTTTCAGCTAATAAATGATTACCTGTTTTGACCCAAACAAAATGGAATTATTGCGGCCCGGAATAAATACCATATTAGAAATTATTAAAATTTTGTTAATAACTTCTACGTAGGGATAATTTAGACAAATTTAAAAGCCCTTAGTTCTGGTCGGTCAAGGTTAGATATGGTGATAAATCACTAAAAGTAGGAACAGTTAACTCTATTGTTTAGGCCGCAAATCTGCAATGGCCTAATCAAATTATATGTATTCCAAGAATTTTGAAAAAAATATATACCTGTCCAATTCAAATATGCCCTTGTAGGTTATACATCAAGTTTTTTTTTTAATTAAAATATTAAAAAATATATATAACTCATCTTCTGGAAACATAAATAATGACGTTTCTCCAGCGTCCCTTGTTAAACATATTTGTTACCTACTCTGGTATAAAAAGAAAAACTAAACCAAAGAAACAGACTAAAAACTAGGTTGCTTAATACCGTAATGACTGGACTACAAAAGAACATGTACTATAGTCAAGAAAGACTCCAACCCTGCACGAACACGATCTACATTGGGTCTGCCTACTAAACAACTAAACTATTGGTACTTTATTCACTTTTTTGACATGTCTATTAAAAGAGTTTTCTAGACTTATCACTTACTTCAATCTATTTCTACAAATTTTAACTAAAAAATATTTAAAAAATTTACCGTAAAATTAGAGATGAAGCTGCAACCAAAATATAAAAATCTAGGTAAATGCACATTTTCAGTAGTTCTTTAAGAAAATCCAAATATTTATTTAATAAACTATTCGAACGTCTAGATTTAGTGCTAAAAATGTATGTTATTTTTTTTAAGTCAAACCCACCACTCGTCACTTCCCAGAAAAAAACAATATTTACTTAATACAACCGAATAATATATTTTTGCTACATTAAAAGGATATTGTGAACAGTTACAAAGCACTTGCTATAGCGATTCTGCAAGCATTCGGAAATGAAATACACATTTTATTCCAAGTAAAAATATTTATGTAGGAAAACCGAAAGCCTTTCTATCTACTTGTCTAAAAAATAGACATATTATGTGGGGTATCTCTTAAGTTGAATTTAAATTGGCATTTTTTTTTTTTTTTGGAAGGCAATACATTTTTTATAAATTGATAATAAAATTGAATTGTGATTTGCTAAATAATATATTTTTTTTAAATTAAAAATGCTTATGTCTTAAAATGTGAAGTTTTTCATAATTTTTTACTTATTTAATTCCACTTTAAAAAAATGTGTTGAGTTTTTCGATAAACACCAACATTTTACAAACGTTCAGTTCTAAAAAAAAATAGTTAGCAAAATAATTACTTTATAAAGTCAATTACAAAACCTTTGAGGTTGGATCTTTAGCATATTTTTTAATTAATCTTTTTCGGCTCAGGTTAATTAAAACCCATTTTACAGTTTTTTTGCTGTTACAGAAACACATCCTGCAACCTAAAAGCTATTTTTCTACAGCCACAAGTGAGCAGGTTTCCCTTTCAAATCTAAATAAAATAGTGAAGTTTTAAATTAAACCTAAATAAATTTTAAATATATCCTTCGCATAATACGCTGCTGAACGTATCGGTAACAGTGTAGCCAATCACAACACCAAGCAGCTCGGGGGTGGAGCAGACGCCAATGGGGTAGTAGCATCGAAAGAGTATGTCACGCGCGCGTCGTGTAAATGGATCAACCAACGAGTCCCATTGAAGGCCGTACGACGGATCTCGTAGGTGACAAGGCAGCGAATTTCAGTACAGTCTTTTGCAAGTTCAAAGCTGGACTGAGACTGGAAGAGTTTAATAAAATTTGTATATTTGGTTTATTCTAGTGTCTCAATTAGCAATAGTCAAGATACAGACGTCCAAACCTTAAATTTGCAACTATTGGTTTTCAGTCTTCATTTAGCCAATAGCAGAGTTTGTCGGCAACTACTTATGGCGCGAATGTGTACCGATTTACGTTTTCCCACTAGTTACTACTAAAAAATTATTTTTTTATCCCGTTAATGCTATGTTGTGCCATGACATAACTTCGTATCAATGTTTTTTTTCTTATGAGACCAAAAAAAAATAAATTAAAGTGTTTTAAGCTGTCAGATAAACAACGCGGCGTTTTGATTAAGAATGCAATGACAACAAAACACCATTTGTTTTTCTACGAATATTAAATAATATCAATAATACCCTTATTATTTGTTTATCATCAATATAATAACAGCGTTCATAACTACACGGCTCGTGTATAATAATAGCTGATTTATTATTATCTACGGGCTCTGCTAATTGTATCTTTATTGTACTGAAATAAGATGCTCATTTCCAGTTTCTCTTAAACGAATTGTCAAACGACTAAAAACTTTTTTATTAAAATGCCGTCTTTCGAAATATCTTATTTTTTATAAAATACTGTCTTTCGAAATCAACGGCAAGTATATCGTATGCCTCGTTGATAGAATAAGACATAATTTAAAATTACTTAATAACGATTAACAACACTACTACTAGTAATAATAACGAAAAACTGCGATAAACAAGAACCTAATATAAAATTATCAGATTTGAAAAATAATGCACTTGTCATTTTTGACGTCCCTGCTTTTTTTGACGTCTCGGCACTTTCGATAAAAATGCCGCGTTGTATCGAACTGGGGTTTTTACCAGTTTCTTGACTTTTTTATGGTCTTTTTAATGGGCGTATAATAATTATACCATTGCCTTTGAATTTTTAGAAAAAGTTAACAAAACTTATAGCTTTGACACAAATCAATCTCATAGGGATAAAACAAAAAAATAAACTAATTACACTAATATTTTATCTTATACCCTGGTAAAAGCTCTTTTAAACGAAACCTAGTTTATCAAAATCGGTTAAGCTAAAAAAAGTTATTTAATTTTTTTTTAATGTACCTTCGCTCCTTCCTCTTTCCTTTATTTGACAGGTTAGGGAAAAACGCTTAAAAGAAAAAAGTTTCCTTATTTTACATAGTTTGTGAGAAAACTATCAACGACATAAGTTAATATGGAATATTTATAAATAATCCCTGTTTTTAATTTTGTTCTTACTTTTACGCCCTCTAGCGGTGGAATAAGAAACTTAAAAATAATTTTCAGTATTTTCTCGGGGCTGGCTTTACTATAAATATTTTTTCCGAAAGCTATACGATAAGGGTGTCCGTAGGACGACCATCAGGCTTATTAAAAAGTGACTTTGTCTACCTAAATCAATACCTTTTTAAGTTTCACGCTACCTTTACCTTTAAAGAATTAGTTAGAGGCTATCCGTACTAACGATTTTTTGTACTAGTTACAAAAATTATGTTACTATCTAAATACTTTTATATAACTTTATATAACACTTATATTTTTAAAGACGTTAAATTAAGTTTTTTTTGTAAAATGGTAAGTAACTTCGAAAAAGTAGAGAATGTATATTTAAAAAAATATATGCAGGCTATACTACACTTAAAATACGAGTATATACAGATTTCATAACGAAATAAAAATAACTTTATCAAAATAGTAGTATTTCTTTAACAAAGATCATTTTCGCCTGATAGAGACTCTGTTATCTAGAGTTAAAGCGAGAAAAGATATTAAAGACGAATTTTCTAAAAACATTACAGACATCTCTGATAGTACGTACTTAAATAAAAATAAGAAATAGCTAGCATAGCAATATATCCATTATTTTATCAGGAGAGCGAAAAATTATCTCTTGCACTTTGATATTTAAGAGGTGCAAATAATAAACATTATCTTATAAGTTTGTCAAATCTATTTAAATAAATTTTAAAAATAGATTAATTGTCCTAAAAAGGTTTGATTCTTTCAAAACACGCGTTCACTTTTACACGGCTAAATTTAACGAACTAAATAAACATTTTTATCCAAAACTGTCATATTATACGTCTATTATAGATCTAAATTTAGACGAATAAAGTGATATAACTCACTAGTGAGATAAAGTAGTGACTTATAGATTTTATCTCACTAGTGATTTATGAACATCATTTTTTTTAATAAACAATCACCTTAGTTACAAAACCGCAACCTTCCTCGAAAAATTGCATTGTTGCAAGAAAAAGTCACCTGTTATTTACTATGTCACATAATCTGACAAATAAGAATTATACTACAGGGAGCATTTTTTATTTCAAGGATCTTTTCTATGTATCTTAATTCAACTTTATATTATAATAATATGACAGTTTTGGATAAAATATTTTATGGAACACGTGTGTTATTACAGATAAGTCACTCGAGAAAATTAGTCCTTGAAGCAGAGACAAACAACGAGACGAGTAACTGGTCCTTAAAATGTGTCCATTGCTTTTTATCTCTTTTTGATTTACATAACTTCCTATATGTATGTCTTTGTCACTCATCAGGGCAACTGGTCGTAGATGGAGCAGTCATCGCTTTTTTCTTGGCTGCCAAGTTGATTTTAGTTTGTCCATTTAAGATTTGCGCAGATTTTTGGTCTTTTTTGACACACGCAAGATTAAGAGACAGAAGATACACCTGAATAAATATATGTTAACTTGACAACGCTGCTTCTGGCAAGTGACGGCGATCGATCGATTTTGTGTTTGACATTTTTGTAAATGGCCGTTTTGTTTGAGTAAGCTGTTTACGGTTTTTTTGTGATTTATTGTGCGATTTTAATAGTTTTTCACCCAAATTATTTTTACTTTTACTTTGATTATTTACTTCTAGTAGTGATTAGTGTATATATTTGATTTGTGCTTTTTAACAGACAATTTAAGTCAACAGTAAAGGAGTTCTGTGAGAAGTGTGAATCTGCAAGAATAATTTCTCAATTATGTTCTAGACTACTGATAGCCCTTGATATTCACCCTATTTTTAAGAGCCAATATGAGAGCTATTACGTGCCTTATTTGTGGTGCTAAAGAGCATGAGGTCTTAAAGATGCACTCATTTCCTGCAAATCTAGAGAGGTATGATAAATAAAAGCTTTCTTACATATCTACAAGAGAGGGCTTTTCGAAAACCGTGAAAACTTTTGGAAAGTAAACCAAGATTGGTTTACTACTGTTCGGAAAGTCTAAGATCAATCGGATTATTATCAGCTAATATAATCTTTTCTAACCTGCGGTCTTGGTGGGTAAAGGCAATTATTTTGACCAGCTGTTTTGTATCAATTTAAACTAACCTTTTAAAAGTTGAATTATGAACGTTTTTATTGTTTATAGTGTTTATACCAAAACATATAAAAAAATTGAATGAAATTGAAGTTGCTTATACATATATTACACTCGAAAATGAATTTTGGGGACATTTATAATATTTTTCTCCTCTTGATGCAGGAGGTTAATATTTATTCACAATGTAACCGTTATTAGCTGATAATAATCTCTTTGATCTAAGATTCTTGTTTCCAAAAAGCCCTGAGAAAACTAGGTACATTTATTTTTAGAATATTAATTTTTTTAATTCTTATTTATTTTACTGGATACACAATTATCTATGAAGGTAATTAATTATCTGTTTTGAGAAATATTATTAATTTTATTAACAATATTGGTAATCATTACATATGCATTTGCATTTCTTCAAAGTTTGTTAATTATTAATAAACATTCCTTGGTACTCATTGCATTTTCTTTTTTTCAGACCTAGAATTTGGCAAGAAAAATTGGGATTCAAGTGTACCGACGAATCTTTAAAAAACAGAAGAATATGTAGTAGGCATTTTGCCAGAGAGGCATATTTGGATTTAATATCTTATAAGCTCCGAAGAGATGCTGTTCTCATTTCCATTGAAGACACTCCATCTACATCGCAAACACATTTAAAATAAATTATTTTACAGTAATTAGTTGGATTTATGGGCAGTATATTTATCCTTAGGCTTTATCATATTTTCTGTGTGTTGGCTTAATTGTAAATATGCTACAATTTTATTGTTGGTTTTTCTGATGTTTTGGTAATGTTAATTTGTAAATTAATTTAACTGTTAATAAAGAATACTATTATTATTTGTCATAATTTTAACTTATAATAAAGAATACTATTATTTTATCATAATTTGAACTTATGTCACTTTTTTTTGTTTCAGTTATGCAAAAATGGCTGTCTCAGAAATAATAATCAAAAGCAGCATCGGTGCACTCAAATAAATTATTTGTTGGTTCCATTTAATCAGTTACAACTAATAATAATTATCTTTACGTGTAAATTTGATGAATTATGACTACCTGTATTTTTTTTTCCTTATATTTAATTTCATTGTCTGTAAAAAATGTATTGAAACCAAATAAATGTAGTAGTAGTTTTTTCATTGAACCTCTGAGGATGTGGATAAAGATCGACCATTTTTTCCCATCATAATCGTAAAAATTGAAAGTTGCAGTTTAGGTAATATTATTATATTAATATTAAGTTTAAGTATCTGTATTTACATTTACAATAAATCAATAAAAAAATAAAATAGCAAGTATCAAGAAAAACTTTCAAATGACATGTTTATTGAATTCATCATTTTAAGCGTTTTTTAAATCTTATTTTGCAAAATTTGCTTAGGCAATTTGTACGTCACAATAATAAATATTAATTAAGTATTTTAATACAGGAACAAGTAAACTTAAAAATACTTATTATCGGTAATTTATTTTGGCGCATCAAGTGTCTAAATAAATTTTTTGAATTAAAAAGAGGGCACTTAAAATGAATAAAAAATAAACATGCTAAGATTGAAGGATTTTTTTATTGATACTATATTTTGTTATCAATTTATTATAAAAATATACTTCAACTTAATATAAATGTAAAAAATGGCCTAAATCGAAACTTTCGAAACGAACGAAAATTTTCTCGATTTTGAAGGGTGAAAAATGGTTGATCTTTACCCACCTTCTTTTAATGAAACAAGACAAAGAATAGAATTAGTAATTTGAATTTCGCGGGCAATGCCGAGAATCCGCCTCGGGCGCCATCTGCATTCGCTTTCCTTGAAGACAGACAAAGAAAGCATAACAGATATCTTTCTCTCGGATAATTTATTTACATTTAGTTGCTCGTCTCGTAGTTTGTCTCTGCTCGAAGGCTAAACTTTTCTCCCGTAACTTATATGTATAATAACACACTTGTACCATAAATAGCTATTTTTTACAAACGTGTTAAAAATTTAATATTTAACACTATCTAGATGTCTTAAAAATGTTACTTTAAGGCACTAGTGCATTAAAGTAACATTTTAAAGCACTAGTGTTAAAAGTAAAATGTCAAATTTTAAAAGGTAATGTCAACGTTTATTTATTTACTAACATTTATATTAATGGTACAATTTAAACCAGTTGAAAAACAAGTTTTTTCCACAGTTCTAGCATTCTCCGTAGTTGAGGTGGATTGAACAGAAAAAACCGCATTCTCAGTCGACGTTAAGGCACGATCTGCTACTCTTGTTTTCACTGTAAGTAGTTTTCTGGCAAAAGAGTTCTTATTTTCCAAGGAATTTTGATGTATTCCTCACCAACGGTGGAGGATTTCCACCCCCATGTCTCTTAATTGTCGTCAAATTTGCTCCAGCATCGGCAGGTAAACTTGCTGAAGAACGGCGAAAACAATGCCCCGTATAGATGATCGGATTTGGAAGCTGCAGAAATCTTGCTATAGCAGTAGGGATTTTTCCAAAAGAGTTAATTCCGACGGGATTTCTTGTACATTTATCCTACGCGTATTTTAGTAAAAGTCTCTGATGTCCTACATTTGCTGGACAAAGAGCCATATACTTTCGATAATAATCCAAATAAAATTTTTCAACGATAGTGAAATTTCGTGGTAACTTGGTTTAGTATCTCGTATGTAAATCATTAATGAAGTGCCTATATCTTCCAAGTCGTCAAGAGTTAGCTGACAAAGCTCCTTCCTGCGACAGGCACCAAAAATTCCCAAAATGGTAACTACTTTCATCAGAAGGTATTCATTATCAGGTGCACAGTTCAGAAACTGGTCAATTTGCGCTTTGCTCAGAATCTTTGATTTTTTGGGCTGGTATCCCTCTTCGTGATGCTTTAAATAAGCGATAAGCTAAAAAATTTACTAATATTCACGTCATTGTTTATGCGTAGCACACCTTTGGTCATTGAATAAGTCGACTATAACGATAATGCTTTTCAAATCTTCGCTTTTTCTTCAAAATACGCAAGGAATATATTTTCTGTATATTTTTAACACCAATTCATAAACTTATTGTAGGCCATATTATATTGTATACGAGATTTTCTGGGCAGTAAATCCAGCGATGCTCTACTGGCCGCTTTATCTATCTCTAAATGGATCGATTTAACCAATTTTTCCTACATTTTCCATAAATTTTAAGTTGATTTTAAGTAAAAACTAATTGTAGAATTATGCAGAAAAATTAAGTTAAGTTAAGTTAAAAAAAATTAAGTTAATATAAATTAAGACATTTGTGTGAAAACATGCAAATCAATTTAAAAACAATAAAAAAAATAGCATGCGTAGAGTAAATCCATGTTAATAGGGTTTTTGTAATTTCTATTTTATCGGTGCACTCTCTGGCAGCTGTCCGGTAATTTGTTAACATCTTAAACAAATATTTGTATAAAAAATATATAATTTTGTTATATTTTTTCATATTGCATGAAAAAGACGAGTTTCGGTTAGCCTATTTTATGATATTATTGTGTAGGGGATAAATTATTTTAAAGAGGAAACGTTTATTTCATGTTATGTTAAGGTTAAAAAATTAAAATAAGTTAAAAAAGATAAAAGTTGGTAATCTTCGTAACTTAACTTAACTAACCTAATTTTTTATTTATGTGTTTAATTGAAACCATTTGATCACATAATGTTTATCTCTTCTTGTGTTACTTTAACTTATTTTAACTTAATTTAATTTTTCTGCATAATCCTAACTTAAAACGAACTAAAACTGACATGATGTATCAAATTTGAAGTAAACATGCCGTAACCAACTAGCATCAAAAACGGTTGTTAGAATTCATTAATAAATGCCAACTTCAATAATTTTAATATACATGCTATGTAAAACTATATCTTTTATTTTTTAAATAATTTAATTTTTAACTGCATAATTGCGTTTGTAAAAAAATATTGTATAATATTTGTGTTGAAATTACGTTTTAAGGGACTTATGTGAATAACCAAAACTTTCACATTGGAGCCTTAAAATTGTACTTTTAACACTTATATCGTAAATAACTATTAACATAATAATTTGTAACACTAATTTATTCCTTTTAGCTGCAATGGGTAATAGGTAAATAATGTTTCAGCGCCCATAAAACCAACATCGCACCTTAAAGATTTTTAAAATGTAGAAAGCTACAATTATATTTACTTCTTTTACAGAATTTATTTGTTGTATTTTAAATTTTCTTTATGTTGAAAGCTAGACTTACATTATTTATTTTCCTCAGGGACAAATTGAATAGTTGAAAAAGCTTTCCTTTGGCGCGCAAAGCGAAAACTATTAACACGCAACAAAGGGCTTTTGAGAAAGATGCCACATGCATTTGAAAACAAGATATATTTTCTTTCTCCAAAATATATTTAAAGAAGAAAAATTTAAGATTGTTAAAGGCCTCTCAATAAAAAATGTGAATGCGGCAAATGACTAATGGTACCGTAAGATGTTGAATTATTAAAATGGAACAATCAGAAAAATGTAGAAATGGCATGTTTATATACCGGGTGATAATAAAATCACTACCAAGCCTTTTGTTTTCTTAAATAAAAACATACTGCTTTTAAATTTTAAATAAATATAAAGTGTCATCAGATGCTTATTTTAGATATGATAACATATACCTATCACTTTCGGCTTAACCAGAAGTGATGTGAATTTTATTATTCTAAAAAGAATAACTGGAATATTTTTAAGATTCGAATTTTACAAACCAGTTCTATTCTTCAAAATCTTGGATATATCGCATATCTACATTTTTTTGGTTTTCGAGAAAAAAGTGATTGAAAATTTTCAAATGACCACATTAGGCACTTAGATAAGAAAACAAAAGGTTTCAGGGTTTAGAGAAAGGTTTTTAAAATAAAAAATGTTAAGAAAGATATGTCCAATTTAAATTTAATATTCGATACAGAGCGAGCCATGAGAATTTTGAAGTAACATTATTATTATTGTTAATTTTTAAAGGACTTCCAGTAAAGCTGGCAGTAGTATTTTTATGACATTAGCAGACATAGCAGAAACCAACTGGTGTCTACGCTAGTTTGGGACACAACAACATAAAAAGTCAGGCTGGCGGCAACATCCCGGACGAGAGAACAGACCAGATGATTCCCCAATACTCATTCAACAAAAACTTCGAGGTAAAAATTCCAGATCGAAGTGAGTGGCAGCAACTCGATCTCCTTGGCACGGAGCAGAGAACTGGAGCGGGCGTGTACAGTGAAATGAGAAATTCACAATTCTCCATTTCACTAGGAACACACAGTTCTGTATTTCAAACGGAAATATATGCTTTACTGCGCTGTGCAAAAGAAAATAACAGAAGGGCTTATAAAAACAATCGGATCTGCATATAACAGACAGCCAAGCGTCACTGGGGGCACTAGTAAACCCCAAGGTAACATCCAAGCTGACATGGGAATGCTGGGAGAACGCAACAGAGTAACTCTCTTGTGGGTACCAGGGCATTCGGGGATAGAAGGTAACGAAAAAGCGGATGAGCTAGCGAGACAGGGATCATCCACACTATACTTTGTGCCAGAACGTATCCTTGGAGTGACCAAAACCACAGCACGAGGGCAAACCAGGGAATGGATCCGAAACAAACACGAAGAATACTGGGGAAACCTCAGTAGAATTAGACATGGAAAAAGCTTCATAAGGGACCCATCCAAAAGAACGAAGGAAGAACTACTCAAACAAAGTAGGAAAAGACTTCGCATAACAGTAGGGTTGCTAACAAGGCATGATAACCTAAGAGGACACCTACACAAGATAGGCTCATACAATGGGGACCAACCAACCAACCAAACCATTGAATTACAAAAGACAGGCATTATTTGGGCAACCGGAAATGAGCCCACAGGAATATATCAACCAACCAGTCTCGGGGTTATACAGACTTGTTGAAGGAATAAGATCAATGGAAGGATTGATATAAAAGATAATGGGAGATTAGGCACAAAAAGCCCATGAGGCTGCACTGCCTCCGGTAGTTAATCAAGACGGCTCCCAGGGAAGAAGAAGAAGAAGAAGAAGACATTAGCAGATACATTCTTCAAGAAGAGTTAAATTACACGTAATAAATTTTTATATTATTTATTTAATTTCCCATATAACTGCATAATATGCGATCATTTGGACATAGGCATATAATAGGTTTTATATTAGAAATGGCTTACAGATTTTTTATCCTAAAAAATATAAATATGTTATCAGTTAAACCAGAAGTGATAGGTAGATAATATTATCTCATCTGATGACACAATATACTACCCTAAAATTTTAAAGTAATATGTTTTTAATCTTATTATTTTTATTTATATTAAATAGAATAAGCAGAGTAATTGCAAATATTTTTTAAAAATTTCTTTTTCTAACATTCCATAGTCCCTAGGATAAAAAAGCTATGTTAATAAAAATTGGCAACTTAAAAAAAATTAGGATCAATTACATCTGGTGCAAAAGCTGGTCAAATGAAGTTACTTTTTTTTATCATATTATGTGAATTATACTCGAAATGACCGGATATTTTCAAATGGACAAAACTAAAAAATAAAAAAATATGCATAACCACCACTAACCACAACTAACACACAACGCAAAATGTTTGAATACTCAGAACTAGGAAATCAGATAAAAGAGGAACTTTGTTCCTTCTTCGAATGGGCTGTAAAGTGATACAGAAAATCGGTTTTGTCAAATGACAGATCTCTGTATGGCTTCAATCGAAAACCATGTGACTTGGGAAATGTATCTTACTGGGACGAGATGTGAGATTATATAAATAAAATAAAAGAACTCTTGCAAACTTGGTATAAAATACAAATCTTGATCCTAGCGAAAATCTAAAGTATTATATAACAATGGAAATTTTCGTAGAAATATATGTTAAAAAATAATTTTAAATAAAAGTAATACTAAATAATTACAAAGTATTACAACGAAATAATTCTTTTTTTTAATAAATCTGGCACAACCGCATATAATTGATCAAAAAAGTGAAATCCAAAATGCACACGAAAAGGTTTAAGGTGTTTTCTCCCCTATCATAAAGTCGTTGTCGTTATACATAAAGGTATAAAATTTGGTACGTATATTGAAATAAGTTTTCTCATTACCTGTGAAATTTTTGATCTCAGTACTTTAAGACGCCAAAATGTTTGGATAGGAACTTGGCCCTTATTTTACAAAGGGATTTTTGGTGGCAGTTTAATTTATTGAGATAATAAATAAGATTTTTCGAAAAGCCAACGGTAGAACTTGATATAGACTCAACCTGTTTTATTGCCGTCTTTTTTAAGTTTACAGAAAGGTGCACGTTGTGGAATGGGAGAGAAAGAAAAAAGTGCGTATTTTCGTGAAAAACTATATAATCAAAAGCCGGACAGAGCATTTTCGGCTAAAAAGATATCCTCAGTGGCTTTCGTCAAAATCGGGCACAGGAAAATAGTCTTTCAAATATTTGTTTAATAATTAAGGTTAAAATTCGTTAAAAATATAAACAATACTGGCATATTTTACATAAACAAACATTTTAAAACCCCAATTTTTATAGAAAAACTTTTTAAAATGTAAAACTAGCATTTCGCCCGCGTGGACTACATAATTTTGGCTGTTTTGTTTTTTTTTCGTTTTCGTAAAATATTGCTCCCCTCTCCCCTACTCCTCGCTCTTTGTCCTCCGTCACACACTACGCGGTGTAGCACGCGTCGCGTGCGTATAAGAATTTTTTATTTAATCGATTTCATTTGTTATTATTTTTTAATATAAATGCGGTTTCATACAAACTTTTAACCCCCTTCCCTTTACGAGAAACTTTTTTTATATAAACTTCCACCCCCTCCCCAAGGGATGTAATGTTAAAAATGTTAAAACAGATAATTTCTAATCGTAATAAATAGCCTACCAATTTTTATACTTCTAGAAATCCTTCTAGAAATAACTAAGTCGATAAAAACTTTCATCCCCTTTAGAGGATGAGTCTTCTAAAATATTTTCTTAGCGGACGTCTTCTACTCATAATCTACCCTCGTGCCAAATTTTATTTTTCTTATACGGATCCCTAATGTTTTTAAAAATATTTTATCGCCCATGTTCATCAGGGATAGTTTAGGATTCTAATAGTAAAATAATTTTTTAAATCTGTCCAGTAGTTTCGGTGTCTATTCAATGCAAACACACAAACGATTAAATCTTTCCTCCCTATAATATTCGTTTAGCTTTACCAGCATTGTGTATATTTTAGATGGATTTTAATCTTAATTGTATTAAAAAAATGTGTAGAACGATTTTAGAGACTGTTTTCCTGTGCCACATTTTGACGAAAGGCGCTGAGGATGGTTTTTGGGCCGAAACCGCTCTGTCCGTATTTAATATATAGTTTTCCACGAAAAAACGCCCTTGGTTCTTCCTTTACCTATTTTATGTTAATATTATTTGGAATGTATATATTTATCTAATTGATGACTTGCTCTTTATATAACGTCCATGCTTCCCTTGCAATAATCCCTGTAACAAAATCGAAAGCTCCTTAGCTTACGGAGGCATAGGGCTGGAATGATGCAAAGGGATGGATCATTAAGAACATTTAAGCCTAATAGGGCCACTGAGAACTGAGACGGGACGAAATTTTGCGAAACTAAATAGTTATATAAGAAATGTTTAGGTTGCCAGAGCGGTAAGTGTGCAACAGTCTTAAAAAAATCAGGGAATCAGCATTACGGAGACCATGTAAAACTGGTTATATTATTAAAATGATTAGAAATATGACATCAATAATAGTTACTTTGTTATACAGGTTGACCGAAAAAATGTGGAAAATCTCTGGATATGAAAAAAACATGTGAAAAATATACTACAAGTTCATATAAACTTTTTTCGTATTGGCACGGTGTGCGATGAAAACGACATCTAACAGCTGCGTAAAATCTTGCTTAAGAGCGGTGGAAGAGGTAAATATTTTTTTAATAAAATTTATTTATTTTTCGTAAAAAAAATATATGTAAACCTGGTCAGCACTGTAAATGACTGTTGAATAACATTACAAATGTCAGAATAACTTCTGGTTAAATTTCTAGGTGAAAATCGGTGGAATTTAAGGAATGTTTATCCAATTTTGAGGTTATGTCAGTGGGGCATCATAACTTAAAATCTAAGGGCTCCGACAAAAATTGGCAATTGGACCCATAAGTAAAAAATTACCTGACAAACTTGCGAGTCTAGGACTTTTCCAATATACTTAACACTTATATATAATTTACTTACTCGAAGGCTTTATAGCCATTTTCTCTATTTACAATCACAGGAGACTACACAAACACTAAAGTCGGTTCTGCAGACACTCCCTGATTACTTAGTCTATTTTTAGAAAAAAAAATAGTCGAGTTTCTAAAAGAACCTTTTTCTTTTTAAAACCGGAAATCATTAAAAAAACTTCCTGAAAAGACAGGAACAAACGGTACACGGCAAGAAACGAGTAAGTTCTTCTTCTTGTTGCGTCAAATTCGAAAGTTGTTCGGCTAAGCTCAAAACCCAAAAGTCGTTCGGTTAACCGAATTTCCATTTTCTAATTTCCAACTAGCAGTTGGAAATGTATAACATTTGTAGTTACTATTTCTGCCGGTATTCTTACATTGAAAAATACAACAACTATTATGCACCATTTTTAATATATTTTTTAATTGATTATATATAAATTAAACATGATTTAGCGAAAATTTGACCACAGCGAGCGCTGCAATCGATTCAGCTGCCCCCACCGTACACTCGGCTCCCTGCCAATAGGCCTCCTCTTCAAAGATATTGGCTTTCTGAAAGCTCCAGTGAAATGTAGTTTTTAGACATAATTATTGAACCACAGCCCATGTTGAACCCTCTTATGAAGTTTTTAAGTTAAAGTTTAACTTTACGGGTCGCGTCGCACGGAGGCCTGTTTGTGGTATACTCAGAATGACATCACAGAGGAATAACGGAAACAGCTCTCCGATCTCATTTGTTACGCACGTATCGAAGGCCAATTTCGACAAGCACCATTAGAAGAAGACTGTATTTGGCAAATTTAAGGACAAGAAGACCTTTGAGAGTGCTTAGGCTTTCACCTCTTCATAGAGCTGCGCGTCTTCAGTGGGCTGAAAAGCACCACATATTCTCTCCGACGAGTCACGATCTGGCCTACAGATTGACAGTCGCCAGCAGAGGGTCTGGAGAGGTTCAGGTAGATGAGAACGACTTGTCCATGCTAGAGAAGTTGTTCCCTATGAAGGGTAAACAGTAATGATTTGGTGGGGTTATAATGTATCGTCGACGTACTCCACTTATTCTTGTTCAGGGAACGATGACAAGTGCCGTATACGCGGAAAACATTATCGAACCAATAAATTAACCTTTGCGCAACTAATTAGAAAAAAATTTAATTTTTCAAGACGATAATGCCAGACCACATCGCACGCAAAGGATTGAAAACATACTGCGGAAAGGAAATATCAAAGAATGAACTGGCCAGCAAACTTTCCCGGCATGAATCCTATTAAA